>JASANQ010001284.1:105197-168084 GCA_030849645.1 Wallacemonas sp. Wsd | reverse complement strand
CACGTCGTTCGGGAAGCGACCGGCAGAGCGCAGGTGCGTGAACATCTCGCCGCCCATCACGAACTCCATCACAAGGTACACCTTCTTGTCGTCCTGGAACGAGTGCATCAGGTTCACAATGAACGGGTGGCTCAGTGACATCAGAATCTCCTTCTCCTGGCGCAGATGCTGCTGCTGCTTCATCTTGATGATCTCGCGCTTCTTCAGGCACTTGATGGCGTAGTACGCGTCAGTGGTCTTTTGGCGAGCCACGCGCACACGGCCGAACGAGCCCGAGCCGAGGGTGTCGCGGAGTTCAAAGTCGCTGAGCTTCCAGTCAGAAGTGTCGGGCTTTTCGAATGTGAACGGCTTCGCCGTGAAGGCGGCCTTCTTCGCAGGGGTCGACGTGGTGGACTCCTTTGCCGAGACATCACCGCTCTTGTCCGCGTCTGCAGGGGGGCGGATTTTAATGTGGACCGGGCCATCAGGAATGGACGACGCCACCGGAGGGGAGTCGTTCACTTTGATGCGCACTGATCCCTCCTGGGAGTCCTTGTTGTCACCGCTCTGACGCTTGCTCGACTCCAGGTTGATGCGAATGGAGTCGTCAGTGCTGCTCATGGTCATGGGGTGTGTGGTGCAGTATGGGTCTTCACCAGCAACCGGGCTGACACTCAAGAGTTCGAAAATGAAGGGAGAAAAAGATGGAAAAAAGGAGTGGAGATCACGAGTGAAGCAACCGTCGTGTTCTTCTTGGGTGTTGTTGTTAGTTAACCTTTCCTTGATTGTCTACCGGAATGGATTCCACGACCGCAATGTCAGTGACTATTGTGCTAGCTGGTTTCTATTGATCAGAGAGTTGTGAACGAAGGAGAAAACGGCGAACAACAAAAAAAAAAGGTGGGGAGAGCAGAGAGAAGGTGTGTGCAGTGGGGAAGAAGTAGCGCAACGTGCGCACAGGTTATGTCAAAAATGTAGAGTAAGAGCATCGTTCATGCGGTGTGACGGTCGTCTTTCTGCTGTCTTTGTGGTGGATCTTCGCGCATTGCTCCTTGAGGCCTTTTGGCTGGTACGCGAAGGACTGAGAGTCAAGCGCCCGAGCGATCCACAATCGCAGTCATGCAGCGCTGGTGGACAGTGTGTTGGCAGATTTGCCACAGTCATAAATACCTAAAAAAGGGGGAAAACACAGACTCAACAGCACGTGCATCTTTAGTCTAACAGAAAGAAAAGGAACAAGACGGAAGATCAGAAGATCAGAAACACACGTGCTCCAGGCAGCAACAGGCACCCCGCGAGTGGAGAAAGTAACAGGCATAAGAAAACATCAACGGCGGTACCAGGCAAACAACGGCAAAAGAAAGGAAAAAGAAGACGGTCAACGAGCGGTGCGGCAGTATTAACACAGACACAAGAGTCACCAAACAAAAAAAAAACAAGCAAGCAAGGGAGGAAGCCGTCGCTCATTTATTATCATCCCTGCCGCCATCACCGTCGTGCTAACTTGCCACATGCCATGGTCTGATTACATGCCCGCGTCGTTCTCAAATATGTCGTCGTTGTCCATGACGTCCACCCTGTCCTCGTTGCCTCGACCAACGCGCGCAAAGTTCAGGAAGTGGTCGGGGCGGTGAAGGGCGTGGAAGAAGGTCAGTGGAATATCAACGGTCACGTCGAATTCACCGTGTTCGCTCCAGCGCACACCGCGGAAGTAGTAGTTCCACGTCTTATCGGAGGGAACGAGAAAGAAGCTCTCGGCCTGAGCGGAGACGGTGCCGCGGCATGCAGAGAAGAAGGCCGCGTCCACCTCCACCGGCTCCTTCCGCAGCATCGCAGCGTGGGACTCCTGCGCGTACAGGAGACCTTCACGGGTCGACGAGTAGCAGCGCACCGTCACGCCATCCTCTGAGAGGTGGAGAATCACCGTCGCGAGGCTGGCGTCGGCGTCGATGCCGTCATTGGCGGCGAGCAGCCTGCCTTGGATCGCGAGATCGTGTGACTGAATGTAGGGTTCGCCCTCGCCAACGCGCACGACGCCGAGCAGCGTGAGGTTGTTCTCGCGCAGGAGCGGCGACTGGTGCGGAATGAACTCCGGCAGGCGCGTGTCGACCGCGGAGCCGCACTGCGGCGGGATCATGATGCACAGGACCTCCTTAATGTTCGGTGTCGCCGGGAGAGCGTGGCCGAAGAGGTAGGCGCGGGTCTGGATCTTCACGTCGCAGCAGCCGAGCAGCTTCTGCAGGGCATCCTCGGAGAAGACCAGGCGGTCGCTGCCCGCGGTGGCGCCGGCGGCCTCCACCGTGAGTGGCGTGTTCTCGTCGAGAAACACCGCGTCGGCGAGCGAGCGGGGGCGCCAGTTGGCGTCCTGGCCAGCACTCCCAAAGTCAAAGGCGGACTTGATCTTGCGCCTGACAACCTCGCCGGAGGCCGTCGTCACGGTGACCGTCTTGGCCTCCGCAAGCCGCGTGCGCCGCATGGTCTCAATCTCCTTCACCTCCTCCTGCTGGATCTCCGTCGAGGTCATTCGCTTGCCGAGCAGGATGCACTTCTTCTCGTACTCTGTCAAGGCGTTCGGTGTGACACCCAGACGCCGCGCGGAGTCGGCGATGATCATCTCCTGCAGCTGCGTCGACACCATCTTCCACTCATCGCGGGTTGTGTACGTGGGCCAGAAGTGGTTCGGCGACACCTCGACGTGGATGTCGGGGACAAGAATCTTTCGCGTGCGGTCAAGGTTGACGTGGTAGCCGCGCAGGATGAGGTTGAGCAGGTTGAAGCAGGTGATCGGCGCCATGTACAGGCTCTGCTTCCAGTCATCGTACACAGTGCAGTCCAGCACCTTGTTCTCCGTCGCGTTGAGCCGCAGATCAACGAGGCGGGTGTGCAAGAGCACCTTGGACAAGGGCAGGTTGAGGTCGCTGGCGCCGACGACAATGTTGGGGAAGTCGAGCGTGATTGTGTTGTGGAGCGTCTGGCGGAAGCGGGAGCGCGTGACAATGATCTTCCCGGGCAGCTCGCTGGGCGGCAGCAGGCGAAGCCACGCCATGATCTCCTCCGCGGCCTTGTCGCGCGCGAGCTTCGACCGACGCTTCTGGCCAGCGAAGACGCTCTTGTGGATGATGCTCACCTTCATCTGGCCGGAGACGGGGTCGAAAATGAGCACAGCGCCGTTCTCGGAGCGGTGCTTGTTGCCGCCATCTGGGGAGGCCTGCTTGTCGGTCACGTACGCGTGGGTGTCGTCGACGATCCAGGTCCGCGTGTCGGAGGAGAAGAGCTCGCGCATGTTTGCCTCGGACAGGTTTGACTCCGTGGGGGCGGAGCTGAAGAGGCCCAGGTCGTGCTTCATGCGGTCGCGCAGTGTGTTCAGCGCAATGTTGTTCTTCATGATGGCCTGCATGACCCTGGCCAGGAACGGCTTCAGTCCGGGGATCCAGTAGCCAAAGGCGCTGTGGCAGTTGTACGCGAGGTCAATCGCGACCACCACGCCGGCCGGGCACGGGTACATCTTCGCCGTGGTGTACTTGTAGAAGAGCTCGCGCGCGTACTGGGCAATATTGTGGCTGTCGTACGTGCCCCACCGCAGACGCACGTCGATCCAGAACTTCTCCGTGCGCAGGTTTTTGAAGTCGTCGGGCTGCTCGTCCTCGGTCAGTGCGCTGCGCGTGCTGCTGACGGGCCAGCGCGACGCACCCGTCATGACAACGTCCGCCGACGACGTCTCGAACGTGTACGACTTTTGCGGGTGCTGCTGCTGAATCGTCACGGACGCCGCGGCCAGATCGGTGAGGTGGCTGCTCAGCGCACTCGCAATGTCACGCACAACCGTGCCGTGCGACTTCTCCCACTGTGACCCACTGAAGATCTTGATGAGAGACTTCTTGATCGTCTCGAGCTTGCCGTACATGAACACGCCCGTGGTTTCGACCTGCGAGCGGAAGCCGACCTGCACGTCATTGCGGTTGATGGTGGTGCTCCACCACAGAGCAAACCGACGATTCGTCACCTTGGTGAGACCCGCACGCTGCTGCTTCGCCAGCTTCGTGTCCTTCTGCGCATTCTCGAAGCCACCGGAGCGGTTGAACTCGATGCCCTCCCACGACGGAAAGCCGGTGCCCTTGAACAGACTGTGCTCGAGGATCGCCTCGACGCCACCGAGGGCAATGTTCATGTCCGCGCGGTACTTCTCGAGGACGCCGCCGCAGATGTTGCCGTCGTGCTCAATGTGGAACCACCAGTTCTTGAGGTACTTACCAGCCTGGTAGCGCTGGAACTCCAGACGCGCGCGGAAGCCCGAGTCGAAGTGGAACAGCGGGGCGTGGCGGGAGAAGCGAACGCGGATGCGCGGGATGCCTTTGTCGATGATCTCCTCAATGTCGTCCAGCGAGACACGGCCGCCGCTGGCCTTGGCCATCTTCTCGCGGGAGCGGAACTCCTGCCAGGCCTTCTCGCTCTCCTTGAACTCCGTCTCCCACGGCGTGTAGTACTGCAGAATGTTGGGGATCGGCTGGTCACTGGTCAGGCCCGAGTAGAAGAACTGGACGCCCGTGTTGGTCGTCTTGGAGTAGACCGTGTCGGAGGCGGGAATGAGGGAGTGGCCGACAGACAGCATGCCAAGTCCGCCGAGGTCGGACGGCGCGTAAAACATGGCGGGCGGGAAGCGCGCCTTGGCACGCGAGTTGAGGGACATCATCACGCGCGACATCATTCGGTGCTCGGCCTTGGCGAGGAGCGCCTGCATCTGCGGCGAGCCGAGAATGGCCTCGCGGTAGTACGGCACAATCTCCGTCAGCAGCGCATTCCACTTGGCCGCAATGCTGTGGAACGTGGAGCTGCCCACCATCATGACCGTGCGCCGCGTCTTGTTCCGCACCATCTCGACGTGGTCCTTCGCGACTTGCAAAAAAGCCCGGCAGGCGATGTTCTTCGACGTGTGGTCGCGAAGGCTCCACATCGACTCGTTCTCCAGCACGGGCTCCTCGGTGCGCGCCACCGGCAGCAGACGCACGGAGAACCCGGCCATGTCAAAGAGCAGGTTGGGGTTGTCCTTGGAGTAGACGCTGATGAAGGTGTTGGCCTCGGTGATGTCGCCAATCGCCGGCGGTAGGCGCCCGCGAAATTCCCACAGCACGGCGCGGGCGAGGTTCACATCCTGCAGGTACAGGCGCATGCGCGAGTCGCGCGGCCACTGGCGGTTGTTCTTGAAGCCGTACACGGACATGTTCTTGGCGCGCATCTCGGGGTCCTTGCTCGTCTCCTCGAGGTAGCTGGTGCGGACGGCGTCGGCCTCGGCTTTGGTGTAGCGCAGGAGGATGTAAATGTGGCTAAAGTAGCGGCAGTAGCCTCGGATGGGGTGCGAGGTGGCCAAGTAGGGGTCGCGCAGAAACCCCATGAACGGGTTCGGCCGCGTCGCCGTCCCGGCAATCTCCTGGCTGCGACGCGAGCCGAGCAGCAGCACGTCGGCAATCAAGCCCCAGTACTGGGAGAGGAAGGACGAGAACATGAAGCCGCGAAGGATGCCCTTGCGGTGGATGTAGCTCATGTCCTTGAACTGCACCTCCACGTCGTGGCGGCTGAAGATGTAGTCGACGAGCGTCTTGTCCATGATGAGCTCGAGCAAGTAGCGGAAGACGTTCCAGTCCACATTGTCGTAGAAAGCCTCCTCCAGGTTGGTGTGCAGCAGCACGACGGACTCCTCCTTGGATACGTCCCAGACATCGGGGCTGTTGTTGATGCCGTCGCACCACTTGTGCACGAGCTGCGGCGCCGGCTCCACGTCCGACGGCTTCGTCCAGTTCGGAAAGAGGCGCTGTACGTTCATCGCCTTGTACCAAAGGTACTGATCCAGGAAGGCGTCCACCATCTTCTCCGGCGGCACCACCTTGTAGATGGGGTACAGGTGCGAAAAGTTGTCCATGTACTCGACCTCCACCGACTTGAAGCGGCGCTGGTGGGCGAGGGACTCGGCAATGCGGGAGAGCGCCTCGTGCGGGGCGTTGAAGGCCTCCTCGATGCGGGCCTGCTCCTCGCGCTGGGTGGCGGTGATGCGGTTGGCGATGTTGTGCTGCTCGCGGAGTCGGTTCAGCGAGAGCTGCAGAATGGACAGCTCGGCGGCCTTGGAGGGATCCGGAAACGGGATCTTCTTGAAGCCGCGGTCGCTCAGCCAGTTCGCCATGGTGCGGAAGATTTCCCTGGCCTCCTCCGGGACGAACGTGGCGGGGTCGTTGCCGCCCACGTACGCCTCCTGGCGCTTCTGCTCATCCATGATTTTCAGACGCGTCATGCGGCCCAGATTCTTTTGGAACGCCTGTTTGTCCACCATGGAGCCCTCCGCAATTCTCCGGCGCTGGAGCAGCGTTGTGCGCACGTACTCGTCGGCGCGCAGTTTCACGTACTTGAGGACCAGCTCCTGCAGCGGTCGCGGGAGACCGGGAAGCGTCCACGTCTTGCCAATGCGCCAGTAGCGGAAGGCCTCGTTCATGTGCTGATCCATCGTCACAATCACGGACGGCTTCACGTTCTCCGGCAGCATCTCGACCAGCTCGCGGCGGAACGCCGTTTTGATCTCCACATCCTTGTTCGGCTCCACGCGCTGGCGGGTGATGCGCTTGCCTTCGTACTTGCCGCTCTTGGTGCGGCCGTGCAGGACACGCTCCACGAGGTTGCCCACGTACCGCTGGAGCAGCGGCGTCATGCCGCGCATAAAAAAGACCCACACCCGCCACGACGGGCCCCAGATGCCACAGCCCGGTCCCTTGGGGACGCCACCCACGTTGAACTTGCTGTAGAGCATGTGCTTGATGTCGCGACTGCGGCTGATCTGGTGCAGCGCGCGCAGCTTGTACTGGTACACGCCCGTGAGCTTGCCTACGTGGTTGAAGAAGTAGTGGGTGGCGTCGGCGAGCTGTGCGGCGTTGCACCGGCCGAGGCGGTACATCACCTGCAGGTCGACGATCTTCTTCATGAACCCCAAAAGCTCGCGGACAAGGTGGAAGCCAGCGCCGAGGCGGCTGGCCTTGATTTCCTTTGTGGTGAGTGTCCGAGTGGGCTTCACCTCAAAGTTGTAGTCCACGTGTACGAACGAAAGGCACTTCATGTTGATGAGCTGAACCAGCATGTTGTGGCCCTGCCTGAGTGTCTGCAAGGCCGCCTCCAGCCACTCCATCCGGGACTTGGCAAAGTAGCGGATGTTCGCCAGCTGGTCAAGGCGCCGCGGGCTCCCGCTCGCGCCGCCGTCGGGCTGCGCCTCCAGCTCCTCTTCGTCGAGGTGCGGGTGGTGATCGCGGTGCAGCTTGCGCTTCACGTCGTGCTTCAGCAGGCCCGTGTAGCTGCGCAGAATCTTGTCGCGCTCGTCCGTTGTCCAGAAGGTCGGCGGGTCGCGGTACCAACTGTCCCCGAGCGGCACGTCGACGCGGCGCTTCATGCCGCCCTCGAAGGAGTCGTACGGTGCCGGCGCGAACAGCAGTGACATGGCCGTCTTGGTCTTGTCGCCCTCCACGGGCAGCTCGTCGAGGAACGGGCGGAAATCAGCAGGAAGTTGCAGCTGCTGCGCCGGCAGACTGGTCTCCTCGGTGGTGGCGGCGGCGTCCGCTGCACGCGCGGCCAGTGCGGAGGCGGAGCACAGCTTGGCGCGGTGGCAGTCGGCGTCCGTGAACTGGCGGACAGCCGCCTTGATGGGGTTCAGCGACGGATGAAACCCGAAGCACGGCAGCTCCGGGTCGTCGTTCTCCACGCGCGCGGCGGCTGGGAAGTGGTAGGTGCTTGGCTCGACGCCGTCCACCACGGTGCCGTAGAGAAACGGGAACGCAATCTGGCGCTCGGTCAGCAGCGTGAAGCGCGGCTTGCGCGGGTCGTCGCGGTGGATGATGCGGCGGAGGTCGTTGAACTCGGTCCAGTCCTCGTCCTCACCGAGGCGGCTTTGGATGGCCGGGGGAGGGTCGAACTTGGGGCCGCGCGGGATGCGCAGGTGCATCGCCTTGGCCGTGTAGAAGGACTTGAGGTCCCACAGGTAGAGGTAGTTGGGGTCGTCGAGGATCGGGAGCAGCGGGCGGGCGTGGCGGAAGAGCGTCTCCAGGACGTCGATGGTGAAGTAGTACCCATTCGGCCGGCGCGGGCCGCGGATCTGGTTCGGCGCGACGAGGCGTGGATAGGGGTCGTAGAACCAGTCCATCACTGCTGCACTGTCGTCCTCGTCGAGGTCGTCCGTGAGCGCCGGTGGCGGCTCGCGGTCCATCAGGTAGTCGGCGAAGTCCAGCGGCGGCTCGTTCGCGTTGCCTTCGGGCTCCACGCGGCGGAACAGACCGCCCTCTTCGCTGAGGTCCATCTTGTCGGCACGCATCTTTGTCCAAATGGAGCCCCACTGCGCCACGTACTGCGGCTCCGCCACGGTCGGGATGTCATCGACCATGGTCAACACGCCACCCACATGGTAGACCACATCAACGTAGCGCGCCTGCTCCCACGGCATCGGCATCGTCTCCAGCAGCTTGCACAGCGCCAAAGGCATGTACTTGAGCATGGCGACGCACAGCTTGCGCTCGGACTTGAAGCGCTTGCCGCTCAGATCACCGTTGTCCTTCACGACTTTACGAATGAACTCGGGCGGCATCAGGTCCTTTTGCTGCGCCGCAGAACGGAACGCGGCGCGGTAGCCGTACTTGCGTGTGTTCTCCCTTCGCCAGTTGCGGATGGCCGCGTCCTGCTGCTCACGCTCTTCGTCCTCGCGAAACGCCGACAGCAGGCCATCGTCCTGGAGGTATTCATCGAATCCGGGTGGAGCTTCCATGACGGCAGCCCACCAACGTCAAGAAGAACGGAAGTGAGAGAGAAGAGGGTACAAACAAAAAAAAAAGGAGAGAGAGTTATTATAGTTCTTACGCGAGCACACACCACCACACGGGGAGAGGGAAAAAGGAGGCGGGAAAAAAAACCGACTAAGAAACCACTATCGGATGCCGCTGCAATCGCCAGCGACAACAGTTTTTCTTTTGCTTTCTTTAAGCACAAAATAAAAAACAGTGGGAGGAGGGAAGAGGAAGCGAGAGTACACGTTCGAGTGTGTGGAAAGAAGAGTGAGGGATAGCAATGAAATGGAGAGTGCTGAAAGAGATGGACATGCTGTGGTGGTAAGTCAGACGAAGCGCAGTCGAGTTCAAAAGCCGCTCTCGCCGACACGGTGCATTTTTGAGTGGAAAGGGAGGAGGAGGGTGTAGGCAAGCAGTTTCTATGCGGGCAACCGAGATCTGCATCGCAAGCTTCTTCGCTCTGTTTTTTCTCCATTCGCTGAGGCCCATTTGGACACACACGTGCATACACAGGCCGGGTTGAATGAAGGGCGGGGCAGCATGCGCTTGTGGTATTAGGCCGGATTCTCACGCTTGTGGTTGGTCTTGCCGCTGATAGCTTTTTTTTTTTTTATGTGCGTAAAATGTAGGAAACGTCGCCAACCTAACCGATGCAGGGAGACTGAGAAACAAAAAATGTGAGGAAATCAACTACAGGTCCCCGCGCTTTTCCAGATTATCCAGTCAGCACTCCATCACATCGATGGAGGAGCATCAGAAAGAAAGAAAAAAAACATCAACAAGAACACCTCAAAACAACAGAAACGTCCTGTTGTGGTGTTGCCGTCGCCGCCACGCATCGCACTGGCGTCTATCCGTTGTGTGTGGCACGCCCTAAGCTTCGAGCGTGCCTCCAGGAGAGAACACAGACAAAACAACAACAATAACAACAACACAGAAGAAACGGTGTCACTTACAGCTCCGGAATGGCCCTGAACACGTACGCATTAGGCTTGTTCTTCTGCACCTGCACGGCAGCCTGCACCACGTCGGGCCAACGCACTTCACGCTCCGTACGGCGCTGCATGAAGCGCAGAGGCTGGAAGCCGGCAAAGTTGCCCGTGCGGGTGTAGTGGCTTTCGTAGAACCACTTGACCGGGCGTGACTGGATGCGGCGCTGCTTACGGTAGTCGGAGTCCGGCGTGTCCGGGACGTGCTCCTGGTATTGCTCCTGCGACGGTGTGTTCTCGACGCCCCACTCCATGTTTGGTGCCCAGAAACGGAAGTCCGCCCACTCCTCCTTCCAGTACCACGCGCGCATCTCGGACATCTTCGCGGAGCGCAGCGAGCCGTCGGGTTGCCGAATGACGAAGCGGCGGCGCTTCTCGTTGGACGGGTCCAGCTCCAGCTTCTTGAGGGCCTCGTGGCCGACGTTGACGCCAATTTCAGCGAACATCCAGTTGTGCTCAGACTTGTTGGCGTGGTCGCGATGCGGCCCGGCCCACGAAGGCATCTGGCTGTACTGCTGCACTGGCTCGCCCGTGCGGCCAATCATTTCGGGGAACATGCGGCGATAGACGTCGTAGTTGTCGCCCCAGTAATCCTCGTAGTCTTGCTCGGTCTGCAGGAAGCGGTACGGGTCATCCATTTCCCAGACGTTGGCGTAGCTCGCCTCGCGGCGGTTGACGAGGTCCTTGAAGAGGAACTTGTCGCTATAGAAGGTGATCTTCTGCTCAGCGAAGCGCATCTTGCCGTAAAAGAGACCCTGCTTGCGCGCGCGGACGTCGCGAATCCACTCCAGTGCGAACAGACGCTTCGGCAGCGACCAGTCGGGCTCCACACAGGCATCGTAGCACGCCTTGAAGTGGTGCCACACAAGAATCTTGCGCACCAGGGTGAAGTCCAGCCCATACATCTTGGCCAACCGCTCCGGCGGCCAGCGCTCGGGTGCCTTGCTCCACAGCGCGAACAGCTCCGGGCCCAGCTCGTCACGCACCTTGTAGTCCTCATTGATTTCGTACTTGAGCCGCTTCGACATGTCGAAGAACTCAGGCGTGCCGAGGGAGGTCTGGAAGCCAATGCGTCGCTCGAGCTGCTCCTTGTTCTGCGGATTATTCTGTGTCAACGCCTCGAGCCAGAGAAGATCGACGTGCGTCATGACGGCGAGCAGCGGGCGGATTTTGCGGTCAAAGTGCTCTCGCAGACGCTGCATGCCCTCCTCGTCCAGGCCCTTGAACCACTCGTTGAGGAACTGAATGTAGTCGCTAAACGTGCACGGGTAGCCGGCGTCCGTGTCGCCAAACTCGAGAGTGCGCCAGCGCTCCTTGATGATGTTCTTCAGAAGCACCTCGTCGTCCATCAAGGCCTCACTGTGCTTCTCAGCGGCAGACGGATGCTTGCGGCCACGGTAAATGGCAATCTTTTCACTATTTGTGCGGCTTGGAAGCTTCATCAGCTCGACCGAGAGGATATTCTGCAGATACCAGGCGCCGAACGGGTTCGCCCACCACGGGATGTCGTACCGGCGGTCCTTCAGGGACTGCGGCATGTCCATGAAGGGCTGAAGCGCCTCATCCATGTCCTTCGAGCGGGGGCGGTTCTGCCACAGGTCCCACTGCGGCGCGTCGAACGACTTCGCCTCGCTCAAGTCCTTGGTCCACACCTTGGGGTCACGCCACTGAACGGGCTTCGGCGGCTCGGTCAGAACGTGGTGCTTCCATGATTTCCGCTCACGCGGGCCGCGCTTGTTGAACGGGTAGCGCCGGAATACGACTGTTCGGCGCAACATCCCTCAAAGAAGAAGAATCAGTACACGCGCGCACAACCGCAGGAGCTGCAAAAAAAAAACTACTGAAAACGTCGCGCACAACAACAACGGCAAGTAATAATAAAAGGAGCGGTGAGTAAAGAGAGAAAATGGAGGAAGGGTGGGAAGTGGAGTGGTTTTTTGGGGGGAGGTATCTCGGTCAGTCACGGCGATAAAGAATTAACTCATTTGTCTCTGTTCCTTTTGGCTCCGTTCCTTTTGGCGTTGCTCGGCGCGCCGCTTGGTGCGTGCTCGTGTCTCTCTTGAGGTGGAGGGGAAGCATATATATAGCAAGCAAAGGAGTGGAGACACGCAAAAAAAAAAGGCGAGGACGCCCACTGAGTTTCACACGGAGGCTTCCTGTGAAGTGAGAAAGGGGTGCGGTTCAAGTTGTGGTTCGTCACTTGCAAGACATTGTTGACTTGTGGGTGGAATGTTGATCTTGACACGGTGTAAGCAGCCTGTGCAACAGGGAGGGAAAAAGACAACAACTAGACAGGCAAAAATGTGAGCATGTACTCGGCGCGCGAGAAAAACGGGAACAGAACAATGGCGACGAATAGCACAGGGACAGGGTACATTATCATTTGTTGGTGCGTGAGGCTCGGTAGCTCTAGGTACCCCAGGAAGACGTTGTAGAAGTAGGTGCCGCAGCCGATAGCGAAGAGCACGTTTGTCAGCAGAATGACAGGCAAGAAGGATACGTTGGCAACGACAACCGGCAGCAGTGCATACGGGATAACCTTTGACCACATGAAGAACGTAAAGTAGCCGTTACAGTGCACATCGAGTGCGTAGCGCCAATCAACACTTCGTCGGACCTCATTGATGGCAAGGGTGCCTTCAAGAAACCGTCCCGCGAACGCACGCGCTACTGACGAGAGGGCCAACGCCCAAAATCCGTAGGACAACAAATTGTACGGAATCGTCAAAAAAAGAAGCCGGGCAATTGGCTCGCTCAGGGCAAAGCCGTAGGCAACGGTGCAGACCACAATGAAGACCAGCTGAAGAACAAGAAATGCGGGGTCGTCGCGGTAGTAGTAGTTTTTCGTCATTTTCCTTGCTTTGCTCATTTTGCTCACTAACGACGGGTGCGTGCACAGAGAGTACATCTGCGACAAGGCTGAATCAAACTCCATCTGATCGACCTGGAACGCTCGACGAGCGAACGTGGGAACCCGCGAAACCCATCGCGATGACCTTAGTGACTGCGCGCTCATGGTGCGGGTGTGTGCAGCCAACAAGAGGAAAAGCAGCAAGAAAAAAGAAAAAGAGTGGTTCGCTTCCTTGACTCTTCGAAAGCTGTCGGGTTCTCCTATCTTTTTTTTTTTTTTTTTGTGTGTGTGTGTGTGTGCGTGCGTGAGTATTCCAAAACAGTTCGCCACACTTCTCCTTGTTGAGGCGAGGCACTCGTAATTGAATAAAAAAAAGGCAGGTGGGGGGAAGGAACAGGTGGTGAGTCACCCTTGTGGCGCGGACAGGGAGTCGTTTGGGTATTTGCGTGTGTGCTTCTTCAACAAGCAGGAGGCGAGGCACAGCGCCAACAGCGTGCTGACGGCCCCTCGGCGACTTTGGAGAAGAGAGAAAACAAAGAGAGAAATTCACGTTCATACTCCTCGGCTGCCGTGTGGGTAGCAACGGGATTGTGATGATGGTGGTTCAGCGATGGGCTGAAGACGACATTCGTTGTTGTTATTGATGCTTGATGTAGTGTCCCTTGCCTCGAGCACAAGCCGAGTTGCTGCCTGTTGCTTGTGTTGCTTTCCCGGACGTTCATTATTTTACATGGGGTGGCAAATCGCGACGGAGGAACAAGCACGACAAAGAACAGAGTTGCGAGTTCAAACGAAGATCGTAAAAAATCAGTACAGTAGGGGGGGGGGGGGGTAAAAATCCACGGCAAAGATGTCTGCAACAAAAACAAAACAAGACAAAAAAAAAAGATACATCAGCTTCGGTCTGAGAATCAGTGGGCATCAGTCCACATGGTGTCTGAGCCAATCGTGACGTTGTGGGACTTGGTGAAGAACGTGCTTTCGTAGTACATGTGGCCGGAGGGATCGCCTTCGCGTTTTCCGGAAGCGGCGTGAAAGCGTGGGTCGCGTGCCCAGGAAGATTGCGTTTGGCGCATGCCACGGGCACCTGTTGGTACACCGTACGCACCGGGACCAGGTCCGTCGCCGTTCGGTGCGGAGGTCACGCGTGGCGCACGGCCGAAGAGGCTGCGGGCTCCTGCAGTCGGCTTCTGTGCGTCGTACACCGGATAGTACAAGCTACGATTCGGGTACTGATCCGCGACCGACACAGTAGGCGCAATGTCGCCGGCGACGAAAGGGCGGCGATAAACATGCTTGGAGGGTGGAAAGAGGCGTGGGTCCGTTTCCTCGAACGTCTCGCCATCAAAAAGCAAAGGGCGGCGATTCGTGCCGCCAGGGCCAAAACGCGGCACAGTGGACATGAATGGCGTCTCCGCGCCGTATGATAGATGCGCGGGCAACAGGCGGCCGTCGTACGCGCCAGGTCCAGGGGTGATGTAGTCACTGTCACCAAAGCGACGGCTATCAGAGGCAAATGCGGCCGTGCCGAGGCCCGCCTGAGGACGCGGCCGCCGAGGCGCGATCTCGCCGGTGTACGCCCCAGGGCCGGGACGGTCGCCGTCAGTGTTGACCTGGAAACGGCCTGCGCTACTGCCGAATGCCGAAAATGTTTCGGCGTGCCTGTTTGGGGGCTTCTGCAAAAATGATGCGATGTTGTACGCGCCAGGTCCAGGGTTTCCAGTGTCTGCGGGGGCCGAGCGGACGCTCGCCGTCGCAAACATGGAGGACGGCTTCGAGGCATACAAGTCACGCGGCTTTCGCTCGAGGTCGTACGAACCAGGTCCAGGCGTGGAGCTGGTCACCTTCATGTCGCGGGAACTGTACTTGGCGAAATGAGCGGCTTTGGGGTCTCTACGGTCGGTAACCGTGTAGTTGGGGTTGTAATAGCCGGGGCCCGTAGAAGGACCGCCGGCATTTGGCTCTGCGAAGCGATCACGACCAGACACAAACTGGTGACTGCGCGGCTTCTTCTTGGTGACTGACGGATTGGTTGTGTTGTAGCTACCAGGTCCGGGCACGGTACTACTGTGCTCCAAGGGAAACCGCGTCGTGCCCGACACAAATGGCACCGAGGAAATGCCGCGGCGGATGTCCTCCGGAGTGTCGACCGCATAGGCACCTGGACCCGGAATGCGCGGATCAGCAAGGGAGAGCGGAGGGCGAACGCTGGTGGAATTGAAGGGGGCTCGACTCTCGTTGTACGACCTGAAATGGTCAACATCGTACGTACCTGGACCGATATTAGGTCCTGTGCCGGAAATTGCCTCCAGTCCACCAACCTTGGCGCGGATCAGTGGAAGCTCCTGCATGATTCTCGGGCTGCTAGCGGGATCCATGGTGATCAAAAATAACGACTTGCGCTGGGTCTTGTTCTTGTAGTTTTCACGCCTTTTTTTGTCGTTGTTGTTTGTCGTTGGTGGTGTTGGTGAGCGAGCGTGATTGCCTGGTAGGAAAATGTAGAAGAAAAAAACAAGTCAGAGAGAGTCCTAAGACCAAGTCTGGACAAAGCTAGCAAGGGGAAACAAGTCGGTAACCAACGTGACGGTCAACGTGTGAGACGCACGTAAAATAGCCGCACAGAACAAACGTTGTGAAACGCTAGAACACTAATTCGCAAGGAGAAGAAGAAGGCGATTTGCCACGTTTGCTGTTGGTTTAAAAAAAAACTAGCGATTCTCAGTTTTTACCCGTGATATTCAAAGTCCCTATTCTCGTCGTTTAGGTATTTGTCGCGACTGTTTCTCGCTGCTGATATTTCCTCTTCCTTTTTTCTGCAAATGTTGACGGTGTTCCGTTTTTCTGTTTTCTTTTTTGTGCCATGGAAAAGACACACAAAAAAGGTCAATAACAAAAATAAAATTGTGAACGAATAACGAGAAGGTGTGTGCGAGAGTGAGAGTGGGGGGAGGGGGGTAGAAACAAATATAGTGAGCGGCGTACGTGCGCGCTTCCGTCGGGTTGTGGGTTGGGAGAAAATCGACTAACAGACGCAGGTAGCAGCGGGTGGCATGGATTCTTTTTGTGTGCTACTTTTCTTGCGCTGGCGTTGTTTTTGTGTTTTTGCGTATTATTAATATGGTGCACTTTTTGAATTTATTTTTCTTCTAGAGCTCAGCTATTTTTCTTTTTTTTTGTTCTGATTTGGTTGTCTTGAGGAGGACGAAGCCATCTCTGTTTAATTACACGCATTCTGACTCTTATCGGCAGAACAAGACAAAGAAAAAAACTTCATTTTGTGGGAAACAAAAAGAAAAAACACACAAGCACCATGAACACGTTTTCGTCACTGCTGGTGGACTTTCTAAATGCAGTGAAGAACAGAGGAGGAAAAAAAAAAAGCACCGACACTTATTTTCAAGCGTTCACACTGGTCTTTTTAAAAGAGAAAAACTCTAAAGAAAAGGTAGATGAGAACCGTCGCCAGCACAACGGCCCAAGTGGTGTAACTCGCGAGCCACCGCACGGAGACTGGCACAAACGGCCGCGATGCGCAGTCCGGACAAAGGAGACTTTCGGGGGCTGAGCACACGTACACTACGCTGCGTTTCGGAAACAACTCTCCACATCCGGAGCAGTAGTGGCTGTTTACGTTGTCGGTGATTGTGCACTGCATTTTTGTGCCCGCTGCCGTCAGCGGACTAGACTGGCAGCAGACGCCGTACACCTTTTCGCAAATGCCACATTCCCAAATGGCGACTTCTGTTGGGTGCTGGCTGCAGGAATAGTTTGAGGAGCGCAGCAACCACAGGCAGTGACCGGTATCGCACTTCGGGATCCACGCGGAATAATACGACTCCATCGCCTTGGCAATCAACGCGTCCAGGAATCGTGTGACACCAATCAGCAGGGGCATTTCATTCTTCAAACTGGCAGCAAGCGCCGGGTGGTGGCCACCTGGAATGCGTCCGTTGTTGGTGGAGAATTTCATGGACCGTGACGGGAGCCGGCGCAGCGATGTCATGCCGTTGAAGAACCGTGTTTTTTCCTCCTCTGAGAGGAGGTCGTCTGCATTTGTTTGCGGTACCTTCAAATTCGTCGTGGTTTGCGAGATATTGGCGACACTGGCAGCATTTGACACGCGCCACTTGTCGAAGTAGAGCGAGGCGGAAGGAAAAACGGTCGCGATGAGTCGCATGTTGTCAGTCACTAGCCTCTGCATGTCCTCCGAAATTTCACCGCGTGCCAGCATGCGCTCCATCATGACGTAAATGTGCGCGGCGCAGTCACAGCAGTCTGTCCCGCGGACATTGACGACGCTAATATCGCCCATATCGTCCTCCCAGTTGAGAACAAACGAGGTGGACAAGGAATTGACAAGCTCGTTGGGCTCTGTTGTCGCCTGCTCAATGGCATCTAAAATACCCGCCACCACGTCTTCCGCGAGAACGGTCAAGCAGCGGTTCAGCAGAGACGCGCCAACCACGTCCAGTGACGCCATAAAAGAGCTGCGCTCCATCATTTTCACAACATTCTCGGTCAGGAATGTGTACGCCTCCGGGTGCCGCATGACGTACCGCTGGTCAAGATGAGCAGTCGCTTGGTTTGTGGGGTTCATCAGGCGCATCCACAATTCCAGAGTATTATTGAAATGAATGGATTTGCAATTTGCGAAGCCTTCCAGGGACAAGGTGCACTCGCGCAACGTGAGCAGGCAATTTCTGTAAAAGGCCCGCTTCGAGCAGAGGACGTCGTTGGCAGCGACGGACAGCTCGTCGTTCGAAAATTCGTCACCGACCATGATGTCGTCAGCGAGCCCTCTCGCACCGAGGCGAAGTTTCGCGGGCGCCGCATCGGCGACGGAGTTGAGGGTCAGCCAGGTGCGCGTCAAGTAGGGAATGGTGACCACAATTTGCGCGACAAGGGACGAGTCGTAAATTGGTGTGCGCAGACTTTCGCGCAGCGGCTGCGTCATCGTGCGGTGGGACAAAACGTTTGGCGCAAAAAGGAGCAGCGTGCCAATTGTTGTGTCAGCCGTCCACATGACGTCCTCCAGCACGTGGTGTCCTCTCATGCGAGCCTCAATGTCTGAGGTCACATAGCGTTGCGTGTAGGCGGCGAGAAGCTTGTCGTAAAACGGGAATTCCGTCGGCACGCGACCCTCCGAGAATAAATCGACCAGCGTGTCCTCGGCAGCGCGAATCCACGCGCCGAACGAGTTGAGGCGCCGAAACGTCAAGATGCGCTGACCACGGACGCTAGCCCGACGCGTCGCGTAAAAGAAAAGCCGCCAGACAAAGTAGGCCAGCGGGGAGCACGGCAGAGACGTCATCACGCTGCTGCGCGAGAACTCCTGGCGGGTCATGAGCGGCGGATCCCAAAAAGGAATCAGCAGCACTGGTGGGCAACGGGCCCTGCTAAAGCCGTACAGGTCGGCTTCTGGGTCTTCGCCCAGCATCTGAAAGGAGCGGTCGTAAATGCTGGAGAAGGGTAGGTCAATCTGGTAGCGGTTGAACAGCTCCGCCTGGCCCTCGGACGATTTCCAGCCTGTGTTGATCCTGTTGGCGAAGCTCGGCAGCGGCTCCGAAAATGCCTCGAGCAGCGCCACAAACGGCGCTTGAGGAGCCACTAAATTATAGAGCGCCGTGGCGACGCCGCTGTTTGGGCTGCGGTTCGCCACATCCATCCAGCAAAGACCATCAGAGTCCTGAGGAAGGAAATCGGTCGCGGGACCAAAGATTTTGTCGCACAGCGTGATGAAGCCGCCGGATGCGAAGAAGGTGTCTAAGTAGGCTTTTGTGTCCGCGTGCAACGCCTGAACGGGGTAGTTCAACAATTTGAAAAACGAAGCGACGCCATTGATGTCAACAACGCGCTCTCTATCGTAAAACATGGTTCAGTGGCGCCTCGGAAAGGGGCGGGGGGAGGCTGTGTGTTTCTTGAGGGTTGCGAGAATGGCGGATTCGGAGGGGCGGGGGGTGATGGGTTGTGTTTGGGCGTGGGGGCGTGGTTGTGGTTCTTTGGGCTTTGGGGGAGGGCGCTCGGTGGGTCTTGGAGCCGGCGCCCCCGGCCCCCCTCCCCGCCCAGGCCACCACCCCCGCCGCCCCCGACCACCACCACCATGCCCCAACCCCAAAAAACACGCCCGCACCACCGCCAGAACAACAACAACAACAAAAAAAAAAAAGCAGCCACCTAACAACACACACATCAAGACAACAATGAAGGTTCTCATGCTCGCCGGCGACTTTGTCGAGGACTACGAGGTGATGGTCCCGTTCCAGGCAATGGAATCCATAGGCATCACAGTGGACGTTGTCTGCCCGAACAAGAGGGCAGGCGAGACCGTTGCCACCGCTGTCCACGATTTCCGCGGATTCCAGACGTACCTGGAAACGCGCGGTCACGATTTTGCACTCACCAAGACGTTCGACGAGGTGAACGTGCAGGACTACGCTGGTCTTTACATCACCGGTGGTCGCGCTCCGGAGTACATCCGCCTCGAGCCCAAGGTGATCGAGTGGACGCGGTACTTCTTCGAAAAGGATTTGCCCGTTGCCGCCATTTGCCACGGAATTCAGGTGTTGACAGCCGCGCAGGTGGTGAAGGGGCGCACGCTCACGTGCTACCCCGCGGTTGGCCCTGATGTTACCGTCGCTGGTGGCACGTACGAAAGCGTCGCACCGACAGAGGCTGTTGTCGACGGCAACTTGGTGACGTCGCCGGCGTGGCCAGGACACCCAGCCATTTTGCGCGGGTTCTACAAGCTTCTCGGTGTTCAGGTCACGGCGTGATGCGGTACACCTGCTATACTTTTTTTCCTTTCGTAATCTATTTACCTCTATCGCACAGGCCCATTTTTCTTTCAACACTCCCAAAGAGAGTATTTTATTCAAAAGCACAAACATACGGCAACATGCAAAACAGAACAAAGAAAGGAGCGTTCCTGTACTGGAAAAAAAAAACTACACGAATGGATCTCTAATAAAACGACTGTTTTCTTTTTGCCAAGTTCCCTGTACTGTGGTGTCTGAGTAGAGCCGTACCATTTTCGGTCGCGGCAACGAACTGCTCTCATCATCTTGCGGTGAGGTTCGTCTTTGTGGACGACCCTTCTCCCTTTCCTCGGCGCGCAGGATCACGTGCGTTCCTGTGCGGTACCTAGTGCGACGTACTATTTCGATCGGCGCATAAAATGCCCAAATTCCTGCGTCTGAAATGAACCTCCCTCACTTTCTCGTCCTCCTCGTCCACTCACATTACTTCATGTCTTCAACGAAATAACACACATATCTAAATTTGTTTTTTTTTATTCCTCACTCGATGCGGAACAAAACAAAATAATCTGGTGTGCGTCTTCTGCTTCCCATTCTATTTATTTTTCCCCGCATTAGTTAGGTTGATTTTAAGTGTTTCACGTGCTCACTTCCGATAGTCGGCATATATTTTTTTTTCGTTCCTGTGCGTGTGTGCTTGTTGTTGCAATAGCTTCTTCTCATTCTTCCACCCCAAAGAGAAGTGAAGAACCTATTGAACGGCACCTTCGAAACGGTGAAAATCAAAAATACACAAGCTAACAAATAATAAATTCAAAAGGCTCGCGCAACACAGCACTTTTTTGTTTTTGTTTGTTTGCTTGTGTTTGTTGGCGTGCACGAAATAGCAGCTTTTGCTCATTTGTCTCTTTTTCACTGTGGTCATGTCTATCGCACGGAAAGTTTCCTTTCAGCCCGATGTGCTCGAATGGGTGCGGTCCCAGGGCAGCAGTATCGGTTACCTGCGCAAGGAGCGCGCGAAGCTAGAGAGCGGGTTCGTGGACTGGTTCAAGTGGGTGGGTGCGAATTTCAGCGGCCCGACTCCCGAGGACATCAAAACTGAGGCGGCAAAGGAGAAGGAGCGCCTCGAGAGGGAGCGCTCCGCCAAGACGATGACCCAATACTACGAGTCTGAGGAGCTGATCAAGGCCATGAAGTGGAAGCGCGTGACGTGGGAGGAATCCGCGGACTACCCGTCCTTCGCGAAGCGCGTGCTCGACAACGACAGCATGTTCAAAAATGTCCCAGCGTTTTCTTTCATGTCTATTTTCGTCGTCAAGGATCCCGCGACGACCGACCTGGTCAATCTGCCAAAGCCGGCCAAATCGGTTGAGCCCGGCGCGCTCACTGGGTGGGTGCTGCAGGAGCGCGACCCCGCCGTCGTGGAGCTCTACCCTACGACAAGGACGGCTGAGCGCCGCAGCGCGTTTACAGTCGACTGGACCTCTGGCGAAGTGAAGATCCTGGACACCGCCTCTGCGCAGGAAATTCTCACCTTTCTCTCCACCGGCGCACTACGTCTTCAAGCGGTGCAAATTAAGATGGAGGCACAACAGCAGCGTATCACGGAAAAGGTCGAGTACGTGCGCGTTCGCGCCGGCATCACCGTCAAGTACAACGAGTTTGACACGACATTCTGGGATGATCCCCGCCGCACTTCCGACCCCAACTATGTGAACCCAGATGAGGTCGAAAAGTGCCTGGACTCGCTTCTCCGCTCCGCTGTCCTCTATCGGTGGTTCTTGAAGGGCCAGCAGGTGCGTATTATGCCGTCGGGCACCACATACTTCGCGGACCTCGACAAAAAGGAAATTCAGCTGCCCGCCAATTTTGGAGACTACAACTGGCTGAAAGCCCACGGTCAGTTCGAGTCCGCGGAGAAGGTTTTCTCCGGATTTCGACGCTTCTGGTGGTTCTGGTTCTGTTTGGGAATGATTCTTGTCGGCGATGTTGAACTGCTGTGAGTGTGACTCTTCCAACCAACAGTGCAACGATGCACGCCAACAGCTGAGCAACAACACAGTTAATGTCTTCCCAGCATTTCTCTTTTTTTTCTTTGGCGCGTATATATGTCTGCTTGTTTTCGGCTTGGCACGCGCTGGTCACATTAATTTTTGCACGGTTTCGTCTCCGTTTCCTCACAGCTAACTGGCGCTCCATCTACGAATCTGTTTCTACACAGGGATGTTGTCGTTGTCGACAGTGAACATGGTTACGAACCTGTTCACGTTGTTGTCGTTTTTTGTTGTTGCCGTGTTTTTCTGTTCTCTTCTTGGCTGTTGTTCGTAAGGAACTTTTTTCCTCCACATGACTTACTTTTTTTTTCGTTTGTTTGCGGCGTCGTGAAGTGAATTCGTCACTTGCAGAGGACTTGCGCTCATGAGAGGAAAAAGAAAAAGAAGAAAAGGTGCTATTCAGAAAGTGACTATTCATGGCTGTCTGTGTCAACTGACACACCTGCCTGTTAGCCACTCATCTTTTTTTTGCTGTTGCACTAACACGCAGAGTTTCAGTCCAAAAGCTGTGCTTTCTTTTTTCTCCTTTGTGTTTTCTCTCGTTCTACAGCAGATGAGTGCACAGATGGCGAATCGCCGATGCGCACCCACACAATCAGAGTCAACAGCAACATATCGAGCAAACGATTGAGGTAATCACTTCCTCTCCCAACATCGCAAAAATAAATAAATAATGCGACCGCAGAGGCACACAGTGTGTTTCTCAGCGACACAGATAGGTGTCCTGTGCGATGCCGCCGACGTGTGGCTGCTTGGATCGGCGCTGCATATATTTATTCCCAAAATTTCGCACCGCATCTCATGTATCTGATAGCTCCATATTCCCATCCGTGCAAAAATCCGCACACCTGTTTATTAGCGTTGGTCTCCACCACTCATCTTCCCCCCCCCTCACCTTCCCACGTCTTTCACCACACCCAATTGCGTCCCGGTGTCGTGGGTCGTTTCATCGACAACTGGGACATATTTACACCTCTCTGTTTATATATGTGTATATATATATTTTTTTGTTTTTTTTTTGAACGTACTATCAACACCCTCATTTGCAACGACTCGCTCCCTCTCCCGCCTCAAATAGAAACGTGTTGTCACTTTTTCATCGGCTCGTGCTTTTTTTTTTCCTGCCACGCGTGGAACAGCTCTCGCCATAGCTATTGGTTTTGTTTTCGCTGCAGAAATAGGAATGTCTCGTCACACGCTTATGAAGGAGGCGTTTGAGCTGCTCCAAAAGGATGGCAAAATCCCCAAGGCGTCTGTGCCAACTGCTCTCCGCGCGGCTGGGCTCAACCCAAGTGAGGAAAAGATCAAGGAGATCATGGCGACGGCGACAGATATTGACATGGACGCCTATGGTCAGCTGGTCACCAAGTATGACGACAAGATGGACACGGCGGAGGCAGTCAAGGAGGCTTTCCGCGTGTTTGACAAAGATCTGGACGGCACCGTGTCGGTGGCTGAATTTCGTCACATCATGACAACCATGGGTGAGAAGTACCACGAGGAGGAGTTCCGCGACCTCATCCAGGGCTTTGACGACAACGGTGTGATTCACTACGAGAAGTTGGTCGACAAAATGCTGGCTCCCTTCACCGACCATGGCGCCGTTGAGAGCATGAACTGATTTGTAGGCGGACGACGCGCGGATGGCAGCAAGGGAAGTGGAGAGAGATGGAACGCAAACAAAATACCGAGCGTGCAAAAGGGAGACCAACTAGACCGAGGCACACGTTTGCACTGTGGTTGTACATGCTTGATATGTATATGTAATGTAGATACTTGCGGTCTGGATGCGTTTGCTGGCCTCCAGATTGACAGTCAGGCGAGTCCTCTCCCACCTCTCACGAATTGCAAAACAAAAACACACACAAAGGGATGGGACAAATTGTCCCATTTTCTGAGCGCAGAAAAAAACTCTGCCCGCCATGAACAAGTGGAATACGCCCACTCAGCGAACACAGAAAAAAAAGAAAGACAGAGCATCTCTTTCCACAGTGCCAAAGCCACTCCACATAATAGTAAGGTGCAGCCACAACTCTGGCCGAACATTTTCCTGCATCCCCTGTTTTTGTCTTTGTTTCGTCTCTTATACACTGAATTCACATTATCCTACCCTCTCTTCTTCCTTTCTATGTTTTTTTTCTTTCGTTTTCATCACCTCCTTCTCTCTCAAATGTCCAAGTTCTGGCACAGGTGAACCCGATTCGATTTTTTTCCCGCTTTCGTTGTTCCTTGGCACTTTCTGTTGCCCCTATCTCCCTTTTGTCCAACACCCACACAGACGCCTTTCTGTGTAAGAAAAAATACTTGGTCTGTTGCGACGATGGTCAAAGTACGCACGATTAGCCGGTCGGAGCTGGAGTGGACAAAGGACCGCTCCACAGAGGTTCCAAAGGCAAACCGCAATTACGACCCCAAATTCAATCCCATGGCGAAGCAGGTAGAGTTCACCCGAGCGGTTCGCGCCGCAAAGCTCGATCGCATGTTTGCGAAGCCTTTCGTGGCGGCCCTCCCCGGTCATCAAGACACAATTCAGAGCATTGCCGTTGATTTCACGAGCCTGTCCAACGTGGTGACTGGCGCCATGGACGGTGGACTCATCGTGTGGGATGTGATGACGAAGAAGCCACGCCTCTCTATTAGTGCACATCGTCATGCCATTGACGGCGTGACCATCTCTCCTGACGGCGTAGCCTGCTTTAGCGCATCCCGCGACAAGACCGTGAAGATGTGGGACTTGGACTTTGATCCGGAGAATGAGGCGAGCGTGGAGCCCATCGCTGAGTACCTCGGCCAGTTTCCCTTTTCGTCCGTGGACCACCACCAGAGCCGATCCTTGTTCGCCACGTCGTCGGACGTCGTTCACGTTTGGGATGTGAACCGCACGCAGCCACTTCAGACCTTCTCATGGGGTGACGACACGATCACGTGCTGCCAGTTCAACAAGGTGGAGACCAATTTGCTCGCGTGCTGCATGGCGGACCGCGGTGTGTGCCTGTACGACACGCGCACGCAATCGGCCCACAGCAAAATTGTGATGGAGCTGTCCTCCACCTGCCTTTCCTGGAACCCAATGGACCCCAACATGTTCGTGACGGGCTCTGACGACCGCAACTGCTACCTGTTTGATATCCGTGTGCCTGGGCGCCCGCGTCACGTGTACCAGGGCCACATCCACGGCATCAACTCTGTGGACTTTGCGCCGACGGGCACCACCTTCGCCGCCGGTGCCAACGACTCCACGATCCGCATGTGGGACGTGAACCAGGTGACCAAATCGGACTCGAATGAGATGTTCCACACGAAGCGCATGGCCAAGGTGTTTGCAGTCAAGTGGTCCCCGGACAACCAGTACATTTATAGTGGCAGTGAGGACGCCGTGCTGCGCATCTGGAAGTCTGACGCGAGCCGGCCGATTCGTCCCTTGCGAGGCCCCGAGAAGCACAACTTTCACTACATGCGCACGCTCAAGGACCGGTACGCCGGCTTTGTCGAGGTGAAGCGCATTAGCAGCCAGCGCAACGCACCCAAGGCGATCCTGCGCGCTTCCCAGCGTCACAAGAAGGTCGGCAAGCGCGAACTTATCAAGGAGATGGCGCGCACGAAGAGCGACAATGTCAAGCCGCTTGCGAAGCGCAAGACAGCAGACTACGTGGAGTAACCACAGTACTAGTGCTCGACGTTGGCGCCTCTCGGTGCCTGCAACCCTGCTTCTCTTGTGGTCACTTGCTTGTCGTACGGCACGCTTGTTGTCTTGCATCGCGACTTGTTGTTGTTATTGTTGTTGTTGTGTGTTTCGTTCCCCTACATTGCTCACTCGCTTTCTGTTGCATCTAGGAGAGATTGATGTCTGTTCTTCTAGACGCAGATGCTGTTGTTGTTTTCTCCCCCTTTTCCCTCCTTCCTCCATTAACACATCCACTGACACGATTAAACTCGACGATGTCGAGAACACTAAGAAACAACAACATCAACACCCCACATTCACCAGCCAAACATGTGTGACGAGTCCATGAAAAGAAGTCCAACGGGGAACCTCCCCACACGACAAAGTGGTGTCGCTGATCTGCGACTGGGAAGTGGCCAGCAAACCGTCCACACTGATTTTTTTTTTCGGTGCCTGTTTTATTCCCTTTGTGCCGCAGGTGAACCACTGGAGGCGGCTTTGCGCTCCACGGCCAGGCCACCGTCTGCTCATCTTGCCTCGACGCAGAAAGTGCGCAACCAAAAAAAAAAAAAAAAGTAGTTCCCACTCCCCTCTCCTCTCATGCCACCTCTCCGCTTCACTCCCGCTTCATCCCTTCTTCCTCCTTTTTTTTTCTTTCATACTTTGGAAGAGAGCATCACCGAAACGCAAGACAGTGCGCAGAGGACGGCATCACACGTCGTCCGCTACGGTTAGACTGTGCCACCAAAACACGCAGTCGTATTCACCTCTCGCCGACATGTCAGATCTGAAGCGGTACTGCTTCCGGGCGGAGTACTACGATGCCCCGGCCAATTTGACGCGCGACTACCAGTTGCTCTACTACCTGGAGGATGACACCATTGAAATGTTTGACTTGAAAACGAAGCGCTTGTTTCTGAAACGCTGCACCTACCCTTCATTGAGTCTCACTGAACTGTTCATTGGCGCCACCGTCACCATTTTCTCTCGCCCGCTCAAGATTGTGGACTACGGTGATGAGGCAACCCGCACCCACTTCACGGCCACGTCGGCGCAGCTGATGATTGCGATCAGCGAAGATGGGCTCGTGCGCGCCGGCCACATCCTGGCGGCTCTCACGGAGAGGAAGGTGCGCCTCTCCGCTCTGCGACTGGTCGACATTCCTCGAGACATTGCTGCGCGCAACGGCACGACGCCGCGCTGCATCATTGCAATGGTGAACGGCGGCAACGCGGCTGAGCACGTTGGCACGATTGCCGCTGCGAATAATGGCGCAGTCGCCGTGATCAACGAGATTGACGCGAAGGACGTCCAGCATGTTGCACTCGGCGCAAGCAAAACGACCGCGCTCATGGAGAACTGTGCGATGTGCGTCGTGAAACCACACGCGATCACCAGCGGGTATCACGGCCCAATCCTGCAACGGCTGCTGGACGAGGGCTTTTACGTGAGCGCGCTGGGCTTGTACACCATGTCCGCCGCCGATGCGGAGGACTTCTTAGAGGTTTACAACGGTGTCGTGCCCGAGTACAAGAAGCTAGTGGAGCAAATGTCGAGCGGTGCGTGCCTTGCCATTGAGGTGTGCGCAGAGAACGCCGTGCCAGCACTTCGTGGTGTTTGCGGTCCGCACGACCCAGAGATTTGCCACGTCCTTTTCCCACAAACCATTAGGGCCAAATACGGCGTGGATCGATGCCGCAACGCCGTCCACTGCACAGATCTAGAGGAGGACGGTCCCCTAGAGTCCGAGTTTTTCTTCTCACTCCTCCAGAACAAGGAGTGAGCGCACCGCAAACGGTGACGGAAGTCAGTGCGACCCTGTTTTCTCCTTCCTCTCCTTTGTCTTTGCACCACTCCCTCCCATCTTGTGTATGTGCGCGCGCGTGTGTGTGTATGCGCAGGCACATGATGGCGAGGCGATGGGATCACGTGGATGGGTCGTCGCGTTTTCCACCACCTTTTCTTTCTTGCATGTACACCATTTTCTGATCACCAACCAAGACCACCACCCACTCAACAATCGCACCAGGCAAGTCATGAAGCACACCGCAACAACGATAGGAACACGAGAGAATGCCAGCCACTGTCCCTCTTATGGTTTCTTCGTATCCTCGTCCCGTGCGGCAGTTGCTCTTTAGGTGGCACTCCTTGTGTGACGACAACACGATGGCACGCCCCATTTTGCTCCACACACGAGGGTGTGAGCGTCGAAGGGGTACGGCATCTGCGACCACACCTTGCCATCTCACACTCACATGCATGCAGACGACTAGAGTGGCCCCTCCGCACCCATGAGTCTCTCTGGATCTGCCCCCCTTGATACACAAGCGCGTGTCTTTCTCTCTCTCTCTCTCTTTTGACTGATTCAACCCCCCTCCTTTCTCTCTCTCCCGCTTCCCCTGCTTCCCGCGCTTCAACATGGGAAAGAAAAAGAATACACAAGAGTTTCACGTGTAAGTCCACCTTCTCAACGTCAGGAGACGTAGAATATATACACACGCAGACACACACACACACACAGATACGTACACGGACACGCTAACATGATCCAACCACAGCTGATTCTGCTCCGTGAGGGCACGGACACCTCTCAGGGTAAGCCCCAGCTGATCAGCAACATCAATGCGTGCATGAACATTGTCGACACAGTCAAGTCTACCCTCGGCCCGTGCGGCATGGACAAGCTCATTAACAACGGTCGCGACGTGCAGATCTCCAATGACGGCGCCACGATCATGGCCCTGCTCGAGATTGTTCACCCCGCTGCTCGCAGCCTAGTCGACATTGCGCGTGCCCAGGATCACGAAGTCGGTGATGGCACGACGACCGTCGTCGTGCTCGCCGGCGAGCTGCTGAAGGAGGCCAAGCAGAGCATTGAGGATGGCATCGCCCCGCAGGTCATCATCAAGGCCTACCGCAGCGCTCTTGCTGTGGCCATGAAGTCCCTCGACGAGCTGTGCGTCCCCTTCACCGGCGACGTCAAGGAGAACCGGGAGAACCTCGTTCGCTGCGCTGAGACCGCCCTCAACTCCAAGCTCATCAACACGGAGCGCCGGTTCTTCGCGGAGATGGCCGTCACGGCCGTGAGCACCCTGGACGAGGACATGAACCTGGAGATGATCGGCATCAAGAAGGTGACCGGCGGCAGCATGCGTGAGAGCGTGCTCGTCGACGGCGTGGCGTTCAAGAAGACCTTTTCCTACGCGGGCTTCGAGCAGCAGCGCAAGCTGTTTCACAACCCGAAGGTGCTGATGCTCAACATAGAACTAGAACTCAAGGCCGAGAAGGACAACGCGGAGATCCGTGTGAAGGACCCCAAGCAGTACCAGTCCATTGTCGATGCCGAGTGGAAGATCATCTTCGACAAGCTCGACCAGTGCGTGCAGACCGGCGCCAACGTGGTGCTTTCCCGCCTCCCCATTGGTGATCTGGCCACGCAGTACTTTGCCGACCGCGACATCTTCTGCGCGGGCCGCGTGTCGACCGACGACATGAACCGCGTCGTGTGCGCGCTCGGTGGCGCCGTCCAGTCCTCCCTCTCCAACGTGCCCGAGTCCGCGCTCGGCCGCTGCGAGCTCTTCGAGGAGCGTCAGGTCGGCACGGAGCGGTTCAACTTCTTCACCGGCTGCACGTCGTCCCAGACCTGCACGATCATCCTCCGTGGTGGCGCGCAGCAGTTCATCGAGGAGGCCGACCGCTCTCTCCACGACGCCATCTGCATCGTGCGCCGTGCCATCAAGACCGGCTCCGTGGTCGCTGGCGGCGGCGCCGTGGAGATGGAGCTCAGCAAGATTCTGCGCGACTTCTCTCGCACCATCCGCGGCAAGGAGCAGATGGTGATTGGTGGGTACGCCCGCGCGCTGGAGATCATTCCCCGCCAGCTGGCCGAGAACGCTGGCCACGACAGCACGGACACCCTGAACAAGCTGCGCCAGAAGCACTTTGTGTCGTCCGATGAGGGCCGGTGGTATGGCGTGGACATTGTCAACGGCGGTGTGTGCGACACGTTTGCCAACTTTGTCTGGGAGCCCAGCACGGTGAAGCGCAACGCACTGCAAAGCGCCACCGAGGCGGCCTGCATGATTCTTTCCATCGATGAGACGGTCACCAACTCCGAGTCCGAGGCGGGCAAGAAGATGGCGGCGGGTGGCGGTGCCGGCGGCCGCGGTGGTAATATGGGCATGAGCAAGGCCGGCATGGGCGGCATGTTCGCTGGTGCGCCTGGCGTGACCAAGTACAAGGGTGGCCGTGGCAAGTAAGGGCGGTGGTACGCGGCGAGTGCCTGCGACACCTACACACACAAACACACACGCACGGACAGAGGCTGCTCTGTCGCCACACCCTTCTAGAGTCGGCTCCCTCCACCTTTATTTGTAAGACAAGCTTTTTTTCTTTCCCTCTCCCTTTTGTGCTGCGATAAATGAAAATTGAAAAATGGGTGGGTGTGAAGCTGGCACGCCGAGTGCCAGCACACCAGGTTTTCATGAAGTACAGCTTGCTCTATTTTGTTTTTTTTTGTGCTCGTCATGTCTGTGCTTCTGTGTCGTTGCGTCTGTGACTGTGTTTGTGTGTACACACATCCCTCTCGTTGTGATCCTAGCTTTCCCCCAGTTGGGTGGCCACGCTCGTACAGTCGTCGAGATCGGACGAATACGAGCGGGTCGTCCGCGAATACGGAGACTAGCACACTCATAACATGCACACATACACACGCCTGCGCACACCACGCACAGAGACACATTCGAATGGGGCAATACTGAATAGAGCATGCGAGCTTCCCCCTTTTTTTTGGCGATGAAACAAGTGTTGTGCGGTCTGTGATCGGAAAAAGAAAAAAAAAAGAAAAGAAACAAGACGCAACAGCAACGTGCTGTGACGCGCAAAACGCGCTGCAATGGTTGATGTTATTCGCATGTATCAAACGGATGCAAATCGAACGCTGACACATGCGCGTGCGGCAGTAAAGTAATGATTAACTCGGAGCAATCCACAACAACACCAGCAACAACAAACAACAGCAACCAAACAGGAGTCAGTCAACCCACTGTCTTCACAGTGACGATCTCCGTCGCAACCGAGAGGCGGACCGCACTTCTACGCACGGAGAAAAGATAAAGGAGATACACATGTGCGCGGCAAACATAGGCCACGAACTTGTCCCTTCCTCCCCTCTTGCCAAACTCCCTGCTTCGGCCACCGACTCCTCGTGGTCGCGCGCGCGTTCTTTCCTTTCCTTGCCCGCTTTCTTGCGCGTAGCTTCACACGCTTGGCAAACGAGCGGGGACGTGGCCGGCTTGCTCATAGGATGCATTCCATGCTCCACGTCGGCCGTGCTGTCAAAAGAATGTCAACATCAACAACCAGAAGCGGCCCGCCCAAACTCGCAGTCTCCATCCTTTTTTTTTGTTCTCCACCCAACTTCCTCTCTCGCTCTCTCACTCTCTCTCCTGCTTCTTCATTTTCTCTCTCCTTGCCGCACCGCACCCCCATCTCCTCTCCCTCGCTCTCCTAGGTTTGTGAGCTGAGGATTAGGCAGGATGCTACGCAGGACAGTTGTGAGCCTTCCCTGGTGGAACTTCCAGACGGAGCACCGCCAGCGTGTGGTCATGATGTACGGCGGCGCCCGCTCGAGTAATACGCACAACGCGAACCACCGCGTCTACATTAAAAAATACAAGCGCAACGCGTTTCCCAACCGCACTCGTCATCACTGGGCCGTGTCGATGACAGGCGTCATGGGCCAGCGGCCTCGGCGCATGCCGTGGCCGTATGACCTGACCTCGATGGTCTTCAACCAGCCACGTCAGGGCTCGGACAAGATTGGCTACGTGGTCGGCACGAGCATGCTCAAGACCGCCATTGTCGCGGCGAGCCACATGGTGTACTACCCCAAGTTCAACCAGCGCGTGTCGAGGACGAGCCGCTTCTTTGCCCACGACGAGGATCTCGCCTGCGTGGACGGCGACCTGGTGCACATCAAGCAGTGCCGCAAGATTTCCAAGTACAAGCACTACTACGTGTTCAGCATTTTGGAGCCCAACATTGAAGGCCGTGAGCGCCTGAAGCTGGGCCTGCCCGCCGTCCCGCCGCCGCTCTTTGGCTACCCCGTGTCGCGTCGCGTTGTCAAGCTCAACCTGACCAAGTCGGAGAATACAAAGGAGAAGCTGGCCGCGTCGATCCAGGAGCACGTGCAGGATGCGTACCGCTTCGCCGGCCCCACCGCCGACCAGCCACGCGCCAACTTGACCGACTCGGCGTCGTTCGATGAGGCCAACAAGATGATCGCCGCCAACGCATCCCAGTCTCCAGCGCTGCCCGCCGGTGGTGACAGCGACGACGCTGCATTCCTCGGCGCCGGCAGCGAGGAGTACACCGACATGGACCAGGACGCCCGCCAGAAGAAGGGCGAGGACTACTGGATGAACTTGGAGCCAAAGGACAAGTACGACTTCAAGAATATGAAGAAATCGCCGTAAACGGTGTGCGACCGCGTTCGCGTCATGTGTGTGTGTGTGCTTCAGTGGGCGAGTGGAAAGGGCTTTTGTTTTTTCTCTGGTAGGCAGAACTGGAAAGCCGTTCCTGCTGTTTGTGTTTGTGTTTTGTCACCTTCACCAAATTCTCAACTTACATCAAGCATCCGTCTCTGCTGTCCTCCTCAATCTGGCAGCTATTGGAAAGACATGGAGGAGACGGGACAAACCATGCGAAGGAGTCGCCGGTCTGCTCGTGTGAGTGCGTGTGCGTTGTGCCCATGCACGACGTGGCGCTTCTCTCGCCATGCTCACGTACCTGGAATGACCAATGTTACACACGACAAGGAGAGCGAGCGCGCCTGCGTTTGCCAATTACCACACGCCATTTCTGTGGGCATCATTCTCGCACATTCCCACCACTGTATCGATTGCTTTATTTTTCTTTCTACCTATTTACCACATGCCCACCACATCGCCTCCTTGCCTTTCTCTCCGCTCATTCCACCTTTTTTTTTTTTCAAATACCACAGAACACACACAGAAATAACGTACGTGCTTCTCGCTCGCTGTGCTGATACTATCCTTTCCTCTCCGTGTTCCTATACGTGCACATCCCACCCATCCATCCGCGCAAACGGTCAAGGAAAAAAAAAAAAAAGCAAACACAAACAAACAAACAAAAGCAATGTCTGGCTTCACCTTTGAAAACGTTCAGCGCAACCTGAACCTTCAAAACGACGGTCTCCAGGCTCCGCGCACCCTCAAGACGGGCACCACCATTGTGGGCGTTGTTTACAAGGATGGCGTCGTGCTTGGTGCCGATACCCGTGCGACCGAAGGCAACATTGTGGCCGACAAGCGGTGCCGCAAGATTCACTACATGGCCCCGAACATGATGTGCTGCGGTGCCGGCACGGCCGCGGACACTGAGGCTGTGACGAACATGGTGTGCTCGCACCTCGCCCTGCACCGTCACGAGACGGGCCGTCAGTCGCGCGTCGCGGAGGCACTGACGCTGCTGAAGCGCCACCTGTACAAGTACCAGGGCCACGTCAGCGCTGCCCTGGTGCTTGGCGGTGTCGATGTCGAGGGGCCGTTCCTCGCCACCATCGCCCCGCACGGTAGCACGGACCGCCTGCCCTACGTGACGATGGGCAGTGGTAGTATCGCCGCCATGGCCGCCATGGAGACGGGGTTCAAGGACAACATGACGTGCGAGGAGGCCAAGGAGCTGGTAGCGTCTTCCATCCGCAAGGGTATCTTCAACGACCCCTATAGTGGCACGCAGGTCGATGTGTGCGTGATCACCAAGGAGAAGACGGAGCTCTTCATTGGCTACGACAAGCCCAATGAGCGCACGTACCCGAAGCAGAACGTCTCCCTGCCGCCTGGCACCACCCCGATTCTCAAGACGGAGGTTCGCCAGCTGGTGACGATTGATGAGCTGTAGTTGGAAAGATGCGCGCACTGCGATCAAGATTTGCCCCACGCACCTCCCCCCAAAAAATCCAAGAACAAGCGGAAATGAAGGACGGAGCCTGCCACAGTGGAGTGACAAGTCATACACACAAGGATGCAAAGAAGAAAACTGAGCGATGACCCAAATCAACTTGTCTATGCATGTGTACGCGACCACATGTTGTTTTATTGTGTGTGTTATTTTTGCTCTGACGTTCCCATATCGAATGCAACCGTTGTGCGATGCGGCTTGTTACACTGCGTCTCTTTTCTTATTCGACGACCGAAATAGAAGCGCAGCAGGACCGCTTTGACCCTTTTTTTGACTGTTTGCGCGTACTATTCTTCCCCCGCCAACCTTTTGACTTGATTTGATGTCGCGTCGTCTCCATCGCTATTCAGATTATTACGTATCTATTGACCCACAGGCGATAAAAGAAAAGAAAAAAAAAGAAAAGAAGAGGGAAAGGGAAAGCATCCAACCAATTTATCTGTTGGTAATGAACACCTGTAGAGTGAGTCGGCCCTGTCAGTGTCAGAGGTGTGATGACTGAAACGGTGACATCTGATGCCTCCTCTCTTTTGCAGCCTTCTCGCTTCTCTTTGGTCATGTGCGCGGCCAACGTTCGTACTGACGTCTGTCGTGCACTTTGAAGAGAGGTTGTCTCGTGAAGGCGACACGCGCGCGCAAGGACATGGACACACGGGTGCACCCAGTCCACCCGTATCAAATGCAGCACATCTGCGTTCTCCCACCACCACAGCCCCCGTCCGCCTCATTCTCACTCCCAACCCTTCCCCTTGCCCTCCCTCCTCCGCTTTGATCTACCTAGGTATTCCGAACATGGCTCCTGGCGTTCGCGTGGCGCGTTGCAGCCCTACGCTGCTCGACTTTGTGACGTGGACCGTGCTGAAGGGCACGCGTCTGTTCCAACGCGTTCGCATCACCCCGATGGGCCTGGTCACGACAGAGCGCATCCCCGAGTACGACTTTGTGGCGGTGGTCCCAATCGAGGCCACACAGAGCATTCTGAACGTTGTAGAGGATCCTTCGTTTCCTCTGAAGGTGTCGCCGAGTAATTTCGCGGACGAGGTACCGTTCTGGCAAGACCTCAATCGCGGCTCCTTCGCCCTTGTCGCCTTCTTGGCGCGCGTCATCGTCACTGGGCACCCCCGCGGTGTTCAGAGCTACCTCGACGTGCTCCCCTTTGACCAGAGCATGCCCATTGGCAAGTTGGCTGACATTGCGCAGACCACCGATGGGTACAAGGAGTGGACGGCTCCTGTGGTGACCCAGTGCAAGGCCGACCGCGTCAACTTTGACCTTGCATTTCGCCACGCGTACTGTCTCTTCCGTCGGCATGCCATTCCCTTTTGGACCTCTACGGGCACGTGGAGCGCGGGCCATCCGTACTTTCAGACCTCCCCCTTCGCCGCCACTGGGCACGGCGAGATTATGGGCATGGCGCCTGTGCTCGACCTCGCGCTTCACTCGCCATCGCCGAACGCTACCATTGGCTTCCCCGACGACGAGATGTTGCAGTGGCTCGCCCAGGAGAAGAAGGCGGGCGTGTCCCAGCAGAAGGGCTACTTTGTGATGCAGGCACTGCGCGACATTGAGAGCGGTGAGATTGTCTCGGTCAACAAGAACGCCTACTTCAACTTTGACGACGACACGTTCAAGGCGTGGTTCGGCTTTCCCAACGCATCTCAGGTGCCGAACGAGCCGCACAAGGAGGGGGACAGTAGCACCGCCGCTGCCGCTGGCCACGTCAAGACCAGCGCCGCCGCCACGTCCGCGACGGCTTCTTCTGGCGCCGCACCGGCTGGCTCTGTTTCACCGTGAATCTCTCGGCCTGTCCGCGTCTGTGTCGGTGATCGACTGCGCGTCAACATTATGTGTTTTCTTCTGGCGCGGACCAGCGCTGCTTTCTGCACTGCATCGCAAGGATGAGGTGCTCCAGTAGCGCTTACGTTCGATTTTTGGGTGTTTTTTTTTGTTTGCACTTTACGCGGCTCAAAAAAGGGAAGCTGCTGCCTAGCTCGCTTCCCGTTGCGAAACTAAATATCCAACCACCCCTCATGCACTCTTCTTTTCAAGACGCCGCCTCTGTCGGGCATCACCGTGTCGCGAGTAGTCACTGGCGGTCAACATGCCGCGTTGCACCTTGTGATTCCTGGCCCCCCACGGACCCACATTCTCGGCTCCTTGCTTTCATGTGATGTGCTTGGCCACTTCTCTGTCTTCTTCTATCTTTCACCTCCTCTGATTCTGTTCCAATTTCCTTTTGCTTCCTTGCCACCCCCTTTTTTCCTCTACACGTACAACATACACCCGGAGGCTGGGGCTCACATATCCCTCCTCTTGTTGCCATTATTCATCACCCTCTTGTCACATTCCGTGTGCGAGACTGGCTTGAGTCGCCTCTCACCCCCCCCCCCCCCCCGCAATGCGTCAGTGCGCGCACTGAAACACAAAAGCCACTTCAACCGATCTACCGGACCACACGCACTGCAACTGCCCTTATTATTATTATTATTAGAGACACCGCAATGAGCGACTCGCGGCTGATATCCGTCCAGGAGGAGAACACCGCCCTCCGCTTGCGCATGCGGCAACAAGAGGGTGTCCTGAGTCGCGTGCACCTGCGCAGTGAGCGCGAACGTGAGGCCAGCGTGCTTCCTGTGCTGCGTGAGCGTGTGCACGACCTGGAACGCACCAACGCCCGCACCGCCGCCGAGCTGGCCGAGACGCAGCATCTTCTGCGGGCGTTCCAACAGGAGACGTACGCACTGCGCACGCTCATCAAGTTCGCCGAGCATCCCGACAAGACCGTCGCGGCGCGCGCGGAGGGCGAGCGTCTCGCGGCACTCGACGAGGTGAAGCGGCTAGGCGATCAGCTGGCAGCTTTGCACGACGACCACGCGGCGTGCCAGAGGCGCTGTGAGGAGGCCCTCGCCGCCGCCGCCCAGTACCGCCACCGCCTCGCAACGGACGAAGGCGGCGTCCTTGCCCGCAGCGGCTCTCCCGCGGCGACGGATGAGGACGAGCCGGTTGAGCGACCACGCAATACGCGCCGCTCTCATGCCTCCCTCAGCGGCGATTCGCTGGCCGCCGACGACATGACCAGCTCGGAGGCTGAGGAGGAAGAGGAGCTGGCGGTCGAAGAGGACGTTGACGCTGTGCACGGACGCTGGCATCGTGACGCACGCGCGGAGCCAGCGAACCGTAAAATGTTCTCGTCCCGGCCCCCCCTCGACGCCTCCATGCCCGACCGCGACGTGGACCGGGCCTCGCACGACACACTCACCGTCAACGAGGTGAGCGACGTGGAGGCGGGGGATGAGCGGGTACGCCGAGCCATGGCCGTGCTGCGCGGCGAGAATGTGCTGCTGACCCGCCGCATCTCCAGCGTGGTGTCCCAGAACAAGCAGTTTATCGAGACCATCGCGAACCTGGAGCTGCGCTGCGCGGAGTTGGCCAACAGGGCTGGCGGCAGCCCGTAACAGGGCCACATCATCACAGGACAGTTGCTATCAGTGCTATCAGTGCTGTCGTGCGCCACTCGTTCTTGTGCTCCTCTCTCTTTTTGTTCTTGTTTCTCCGACACAAGAGGACTCTTTCCTCAACTGTCGACACATTGTACATCGATTCTTTCTATTTTTTCGCACTGTGGGTATCTCGCTGCGTGTACTCCAAATTATCACGGCCGCGCACAAAGTGGTACGCGGACACAAGAACGTTATTCAGTTCAAAGCGACTCGAGTCGACGCGTTCGTCTCGCCCTCTCTCTGTTTTTTTTTTCCTCCTGCTGTTACGCGCACTCTCATCAAACACCCACTCTCTCCCCCCCTCCGTCCTCCCGCCGCTTCACCGACCCCATTCGCCGCACACCAGAGTCCAGCTTGACTCACTCGTATCACGGTGCATCACCATCCCGGGCAAACCACCAACCTCTCAGTGCTTCCCAGAACAGAGTCATGTCTCAGCTTTGGGTGAAGCGCGCCAAGGCCGAAGTGACGCGCCACTCACGCGTGCTAGAAACCATCAACCGCGTCTTTCCGCTCCCGTTCGAGGAGCGGCGCTCGCGCGTCGGTATGCTCACTTACGGCACGTACCGATGGATGCGCTACATTCCATTTTTGCTCGTCCCGGTCGTTGTCATGGGTTCCATTCTCGAAACACGCGATAACCCGCAAGAGAATGTCTTCACCGCACTTCACCTGTGGCTGGCTGACCACGGCATGTTCCGCCACGACACCGTGAAGGCGCTCAATCCTGCGTTTGAGGACGAGCGCCGCTCCATTGAGTGGAAGGCCAACGATCGCAAGTGGCGTTTCACCGGGACAGACATGCCGTCAGAGCGCGAGCTGCGCGAGTTTGCTGCGATCAACGTTGATCGTAACAACCGCGTTAGCAACCGATAGCAAAAGAGCAAAAAAGAGAAGAAACAAACCATCTCTCTTTTTTTTTTTTTGCAGTTGCTTTCCACTCTTCACAACTTAACCGCGAAAGTCTCCACGCACATTCACCTCTACACGAACACACAATGCGCACATTTTCCTTGTGTGCTCTCCCCCACCAAAAAGAAGACAAACCATGTTGCACAAAAAGCATAACACGAACGACAAGCGCCACACACGCCGAGTGTGGCTCTCTCTCTCTGTGAATGCCGGGGAGTAAACTCTCCCACATCTCTCTCGGGCGTCTCGCCGTGCTTGAACCACGTACACACATGCCCTTTTTGCCGGCGCTTTTGTTTTTCGGGGGACCACGCACGCCGCACGCCCTACCAAACACATCGTGCCACAATACCACTTCTTTTCTCTCACCTTTCCTGCTGTTCCCCCCTCCCCTCCCCTTTCTCTTCCCCTCCTTTTCTTGTACACACGTGATATCCGAATAGCTAGAAAGTAAACATGGGTAAGGACCAGGCCAACGTCAAGGGCTGCCGCTTTCGCGTCTCCATGGCGCTCCCCGTCGGCGCTGTGGTGAACTGCGCTGACAACACCGGTGCCAAGAACCTGTACATCATCTCCGTCAAAGGCTACCACGGCCGTCTTAACCGTCTGCCGTCCGCCGCGCTCGGCGATATGGTGATGTGCTCCGTGAAGAAGGGCAAGCCGGAGCTGCGCAAGAAGGTGCTGAACGCCGTGATCATCCGTCAGCGCAAGAGCTGGCGCCGCAAGGACGGCACCGTCCTCTACTTTGAGGACAACGCCGGCGTGATCGTGAACCCCAAGGGCGAAATGAAGGGCTCCGGTATTGCCGGCCCCGTCGCGAAGGAGTCTGCCGACCTCTGGCCCAAGATCTCCACGCACGCCCCCGCTATTGTCTAATCGCACAGCGGTTCGGAACCTTTTTTTGTTGCTTTCTACTAAGCTTCTTACTTTTCATTTCCATTTTTTACAGCCAAAACAAACAAGACAACACCTCCGAGAAATGCGAGACAGCCAACTGCCCGCGTGCGACTCACTTGTGAAGCAGGATCGCGGTGGCCACGCCAATGCAAAACAAAAAGGTCAGTCTATCCCTGCAGCACTGCTGTTGGACCACGTAACCACCGTGACCGTTTTGCCGTACTTTGCGTGGCCACTGTCATCAGTTCCGGTGCCCAGAACCTAGTTGGCGCGTAGCTTAGCATCCGGAGTGCTGCGGTTATGTCATGATGAATCGTGTGTCGGACATTCTTTGATTTGTATCGCACCATGGACACACCTGCTCTTTTCGTTACCCTTCACTCGTCACATCTACTCCTCCTGTTTCCCTCTACCCTTTCCTCCCTCTCTCCTCTCTCCTCTCTCTCCCTGCCTCACTGGCACGTGTTTACCACTGCCGCTTCATTGCTTTCCTCTCTCTCTCTCTCATTGCAAACAGAGTTGTCGCAATCATGGGTAAGGACCAGGCCAACGTTAAGGGCTGCCGCTTTCGCGTCTCCATGGCGCTCCCCGTCGGCGCTGTGGTGAACTGCGCTGACAACACCGGTGCCAAGAACCTGTACATCATCTCCGTCAAAGGCTACCACGGCCGTCTTAACCGTCTGCCGTCCGCCGCGCTCGGCGATATGGTGATGTGCTCCGTGAAGAAGGGCAAGCCGGAGCTGCGCAAGAAGGTGCTGAACGCCGTGATCATCCGTCAGCGCAAGAGCTGGCGCCGCAAGGACGGCACCGTCCTCTACTTTGAGGACAACGCCGGCGTGATCGTGAACCCCAAGGGCGAAATGAAGGGCTCCGGTATTGCCGGCCCCGTCGCGAAGGAGTCTGCCGACCTCTGGCCCAAGATCTCCACGCACGCCCCCGCTATTGTCTAATCACAAAGCGAAGCCTGTTTGGGACCACTCTCTCTCTTTTCTTTATTTGAAAAACACTTTTATTCACTCAAAGCCAAACAAACACAAAAAAAAGTCAAACCGAACAATATGAACTAGCGAATGTCTGTGTGCCTGACGAAGAAAGTAGAGGTGCTGCAGTGCCACGGGAGCAAATAGGGTCGTAGACTGCCGTGCATGCCAGCTCTGGTGCTTTTCCACTTGTGCCCGCCTTCTCTCGACACTCCACAGGCTCGTGTCGAGCGCAAGTGGACGCCACTTTTGGGTAGGCGTGCGAACAAATCAGAGCGACAGGCGTGCGCATTCTGTGCACCTTTCCCAACGCACGAAGGATGTCTTCGCCCTCGCCTCAATCTCAATATCGTTTCGTTTCCATCTTACTTCACATCTACTCACCACTCCCTACCCTTCGTGCATTTTTTTCTCTGTCTCTCTCCTTTTGTGTGTATTGCTTGCTACGTCTTACTGTACAGTCCTTTAGTAATGCCTACCCGCCTGAAGAAGACTCGCCACCAGCGTGGTTCCACGTTCTGCGGTTACGGCCGTGTCGGCAAGCACCGCAAGCATGAGTCTGGTCGCGGTAACGCCGGCGGTCAGCACCACCACCGTATCAACTTCGACAAGTACCACCCCGGTTACTTCGGTAAGCTGGGCATGAACCACTTCCACCGCAAGAAGTGCGCCATGTGGAAGCCGTCGATCAACCTGAACAACCTGACCCGCCTGATCACCGCCGAGGAGACGACCAGCGCGAAGAAGGGTGGCTCCCTGCCCGTCGTGGACCTTCAGCAGAAGGGCTACGCCAAGCTTCTCGGCAACGGCCACATTCAGGTGCCGATGATCGTGAAGGCTCGCTACGTGAGCAAGCTGGCGGACAAGAAGATCCGCAAGGCCGGCGGCGCTGTCGTGCTCCAGGCTTAAGCTTCTTCGTAGACGCCGAGGTTTCTCGCAGTCGACAGGACAGTTTCGTCATTTCTCTTGATTTTACCTTTTAACAAAACAACCAAACCAGTCGAGGACAACACACAAAGGAAGAAGATGGAGAAGAACAGCTGGCTTGTGCACCGGTAAGAGGTGACCCGTGGGGGATGTGCGGTCACCGTCTTTCTCCTGCTCTTTCCTTGTGTTTCTCTCCGTCGCGACCCACCGCTGAGCGTTCTTTTGCGGTCAATACACACTGCCTCGAGGGGACCGCACACATTTCTTCGTTTCTCTCCCTTCGTTGCCCAAGCCACTTGTGCTGCCCTGTACCACCGTTTTTGTTCGCTTCCTCGAACCGGTCGCAGGTACACCGTTGCTCACTCACGGGAATAGCATATGTGTGTATATTGTTTCATCCTTCGTTGCTTCGACACTCTTCATCCCCCTCTTCCCTCTCTCCACGCTTGTCACTTGTATCATCGGTCGTTTCCTCCCCCCACCGTGACCGTTTTATTTTTTTCGAACCTCATTTATCTTGCCACACAGCTTTCGTCGCACGCACACCGCGTCTTCAAGGGCACTTGCTTTGTTGTTGTTTTTCCCACCTGACTGTCGAGGAATTTTTTTTCCCCCTACGTGGACACTTTTTGTCGCTGTCCCTACTTACCCATCTTCCCGTCTTCTCTTGCTGTCTGCCTCTCTCTCCTCTCTCTGTCTCTCGCACGTTCTCGACCCAGCCGTGACATCTTTTTTTTTCCCCTTTGCGCAAACAATCGTCCGTTGCCAGACTGTCAAGCTCGCCATGGCACCGATGCACCGACTGACTACTGTCACAGTTGGCGTGGTGGCACTTGTAGTTGTTTTACTGCTGGCCCCACAGCTTTCTGCCGCGACGACCACGATGCTCCCCTTCTCAGGCGATGTCCTGGTGGATGTCGAGTCTGTTTGTCGCCGTGTCGACAGCACGACGCAGGCGCCGAGCGGCAACACAACTGTCCGTGCATTTCGCATCTCGGGCAACACAGCGTCCACTTCACTGTACCCCTTCTACGTGAAGGAGCTGCGCGAGGCAATGCCGCACCTTCTGCAATTCAACTCCAGCACACTCCTGTACACAACCCAGTTCGCGTGGTGGTGCACCACCTCAACCGATGACAACAGCGCGAACGATTACACGTACATGTGGCAGTTTCTGCGCTCGTGGATTACGGGCTTCGTCAGCACCGGCACCAGCTCCGCGAGCACGTCGCGGGACATCAACATTCTGACCTGGCCGTCGACCTTGAAGAGCGTGGTAATCCCCACCAGCTTCGGCGGTGATGGGAAAGAGGCCACCTTCACCATGGTGACGTCCACAGCCGTCTCTGACTGGACCTTCAACGGCGTCACCGTGTTGGCGAGCCCGCTTTCCGTGCAGCTGACATCCACCAACGCCACGTCGCCCGTCCTGACCTGCGACTTTAACATTGCCTATTTTGGCGTCGACGTGCAGGATCCGGAATTGGTCACAGTGCCCACCAGCTGCGATAGCACCGACCCGGAGCCCACCCCAGATTCACCCGACGAGACGGAGGACGATGAGAATCCGATGCCGTCATTCCCGCCCGAGTTCTCCGCAGACTTCCAGGTGATTATGCCGTCGTCCAAGAAGATTTGGGCCATGCACGAGAGCTACAGCAGTTACTCGGGCAGCTCCATGACGTCAGTCGTCTCGGTCCGCCCGGACAACGTGGGCCGCACCACCAAGTACGAGTGGTATATGGACGGGTACTCGCAGATGAGCTACTTCTACCAGTACAAGGGTGTCGTGGACGGCAAGACCACGCTGTCCAACACGGCGCTGCGCGAGTACTTCTGGCCCAACACAGAGTCGTGCCGCCGCGCGTTCATAGGCTACGGTGGCACGAGCACGACCTCCGCGCTCCTCCTTTACAGCTCCGAGGTGGTCCCGTCCTTCATAGGCAACCAAACGGTGCGCAGCATCCCGTGCCGCGTGTGGTCGGCCATTGTCGAGGGGGCACGCGTGACATGGTTCTGGGCCCGCGATGACGTGGTCGAGTTCGCGACTGACAGCGATTTATGGTGGGGGCAGGGGGAGTACGGCCACCTCGTGCGCATGACGGTGGAGGGCGTCGGCAGCAGTGCGCCGCTCTTCACTCACCACCCCTTCTTCCAGCAAGGCTACGCAATGCCGAGCAAGGACCGCATGAGCGCCTGCTACTTCTTTGGTGTCACGGAGTTGCCCGGCTGCAACGATCTCACCGGCTCCTTCTTCTTCATCTACGACATCACAAGCTTCGTGCCCTACATGCAGAGCAACGACACAGTCATGCCAACGGTGTGCAGCAGCGGCAACGTGCGCACGACAACGTACCCCAACTTTGCGTGTGACATGGCGGCTGGTGGCGCGGCAACGGCGCTCGTCCTTGTCGTCGTGGCCCTTATTTGCCTTCTCCTTGGCGGATGCATTGTGTGGATGCGCTTTTCACCGATCATCCGCACCTTGCAGGAGGATGCCGTCAAACTGGCCGAGGAGCTGCGAAGGGGTGAGGTGATGCGTTCGGCAACGGTGGACGAGACGAATGCGTCTGCCGTGCCAGCACCAGACGAACCGTCGGCCGCCGATGCGTCAACTGACAACCGCACACGCGTTTAGCGTGTGGTCTACTTGGTCACGTCCACAAGCGCACACAAACAGGTGGGTTGTGTGCGTCCAAACCAAGAAAAAAAAAATTGCTTTCTCCACCAGCCCTCTCACTCTCTTTTTCTTTTCCTTTGCTTCCGTTGGCTTCGCCTCTTTTTTCCCCTCCTTTCTTGTGTGAGCTTCTTTTGCTGACTCGTTACCCCTCTCCATCCTTCGTTGAGTGTGCGTACTCCACGGACCTCATTTTGCCCGCCGACACACAGTGTCGTCTGGCCGAATGATAGGGAGGAAACAACAAAAAAAAAAAAACAGACCGATGAATGGGACCTGTCGGTTGATAAAGACTCGAAGAAAACAAAGGGCGGAGCCAAAAACACACATACACACACAAAAAAAAAAAAACAAGTATCCTTCATTTGCTATCGTCGTTGTCGTTGTCGTTGATGTGGCCGTGCTTCTCTCTCCCCTTATTTCTTAAGCTCTCGAGGGAACACATATTGACAGGTTTGCTCCCGCACCTTGATGTTCTCGAAGACCCCTTCCCGTGTGTGTCGTTGTGACGCTGTGATCAAACTGCAAGTGAAGCAGCGTAAAAAAAAAGAAAGAAAGAATGACAAAACACAACAGCCACAGAACCTAAGTGAAGAAGAACGATGATCACGTGTGAGCGTGTTCGCTCGTTGCAGAACTCTGCACATGCAGCGTCTAGACGGCTCTCCGCTCATTGAAGCCCCTCTTTTTCCGACTCTGCTGCCGCACACAATGTCTGCCTGTGTCCAACGACATCAAGGCGCGGCGTCTGGTCTGCCCGCTTGTTTATGCTTCCGTCCGGCGTGTGCCCAAAGGCACCACATCGATCTTCCCTAGTCTGCCACCATACTACACGACTTTCCTCCACCCCCTCCTCCTCCTTTGTTTTCTTTCTACTCGCTCTTGCGTGCCCTCCTCCCTCCCCCTACACACACACTGTGACACTTGCATCTCTCGCGTACACTTATCGATAGGTTTGAACAAAAGATGCCTACCCGCCTGAAGAAGACTCGCCACCAGCGTGGTTCCACGTTCTGCGGTTACGGCCGTGTCGGCAAGCACCGCAAGCATGAGTCTGGTCGCGGTAACGCCGGCGGTCAGCACCACCACCGTATCAACTTCGACAAGTACCACCCCGGTTACTTCGGTAAGCTGGGCATGAACCACTTCCACCGCAAGAAGTGCGCCATGTGGAAGCCGTCGATCAACCTGAACAACCTGACCCGCCTGATCACCGCCGAGGAGACGACCAGCGCGAAGAAGGGTGGCTCCCTGCCCGTCGTGGACCTTCAGCAGAAGGGCTACGCCAAGCTTCTCGGCAACGGCCACATTCAGGTGCCGATGATCGTGAAGGCTCGCTACGTGAGCAAGCTGGCGGACAAGAAGATCCGCAAGGCCGGCGGCGCTGTCGTGCTCCAGGCTTAAGCTTCTTCGTAGACGCCGAGGTTTCTCCGCAGTCGACGGGAGAAGCTCAGCTGCGATCTTTCTCAAACCGATTTGTTTGATTCTTTTCTGATTTTCCATTCACTAAAACCACAAAAAAAGAAATACATGCTCACACCACGTAGGCTAAAATAGAGGCGCACATGACGGCGGGCGCGTGACGCACAAACCACATAGGGTTGCGCCGCAAATGAATTGCAGCGCACCGCGTCCATGGCGTACGCAACGTCGAGACTCTCACCCACTGTCTAAATGCGTGCAAAACGTGCGAACATTCAGACTGCGCATGGGGTTCACCTCTGACAGTCATCCTTTGTGCCCATCCCCTTCACCTCTCGTTTCCCCACGCCGTTTTGTGTGGCGTCCACCCAACCCGATCACTCGACATGGAGAACCACTCGCATCCTCTATCCCCCTCTTGCCCTCTCCCCCGCCCCTTTCCGCACATACATACACGTCACGTGACATCCAGCTTGAAAGCATCGTACGTTCTCTTTTCTCTTTTCCCAGCTGCGCGTCACACGCGACGGTCACCGCACACGCACATACATAGATTTATATATCACGACTCCTTCGCTGGACCATGGATGAGAACGCTGCTTTAGAGACCGTGGCGGCGCTGTTAGATTCACTAGAGGCATGGCGCGGCGAGGGCCGCACAGCGGACTGGCTCGATGTCTCGCCGCACGACCTTGCGGCCGCGTTCAAGACGCTCTCTCAGCAGTCCAGCAACGGCATGCTGGCCGAGGTGCTCGTGGAGAAGAGCGTCGCGGCGTTCGCGCCACACCTGCGCCAATTCCAGGACGTGCTCTGCGCGGAGCATGATGACAGCGAGGTTCAGGCGGCTCTGCTGCGCCTGCGCGACCACTACGATGTCTTCTCTCCCCTCGTCACAGACTGGTGCACTCAGCTTGGCATGCCGAGTGTGGCGCGGATGTTCCCGGTCCACATTCGCTGCCGGCTCCTGCAGGCCGATCTGCTCACGGGGTGTGAGCCGAGAGGCAAGGCGAGCTTCATTGCTTTCCTTCGGCATCACTGTCGCGAGCGGCTCCGCGATCCTTCGGGCGGCGCCACACACGCCCGGTCGAGCCTTGGCGGCGGCACCACCACGGACACGGCGACGGACGAGGCAAACACGGTGTCGCTGTTCGGCCACCTGGCTCGCAAGAGCCTGATACAGCGCGACGCTGTCTTTTCCGCGCTCCACCGCCTCACCCTGAGCGAGGTGGCGGAGCTGAAGCACCTCTGGCACGACCTGCTCGAGGAGGCCATGGTGGACCGCGTCAACGAGGCGGTCGCGGACGAGATGTACGGTGAGTACAAGCTGACCGCCTTGCTTCAGTGGGAGGAGACGGCCATCACCAGCTTTGTGCACATGGCACTGCCGTCGGCTGACCTCGCACCGGGTCTGGCGGCACTCCCCATCGCCTCCTCCACTGGGGTGGCACTGGGCGGCTTCGACGCCTTTGCGCGCTCGGAGAAGGAGCGGTGGTGCGGGGAGATGCGGCAGAAGTTGCTGCGCTGCTACGCGAGGTGCCGCATGGCGCCGCTGTGGGACATCCTCGCCGAGTACCCGGACTCGATCCCCGCCTTGATCGATGTGCGCTACTGTCTGGAGGCGAGCCAGGGCGACACGCTGAAGCAGGAGCTCGTGACGAGCCTGAAGCGTTTGCTCGCCGCCCGGCTGCACCGCGCTGGCACGCGCACCGAGGACATCCTCGCCATGCTCATCAAAACCATCCACTCCCTCGGCGTGCTCTTGTCGCGCAACGATCAGAACACGGTCATCTTCGCCGTCGTCGGCGACACCCTCGCACACCTCCACAAGCGCAAGGACAGCGTCGCGGCCATTGTGCAGGTCATCACACGGTGGACGGGCGACAGCGACGGCGGCCCCGCGGAGGTGCGCTTGGCGGAAAGCGGGCTCCCGGCCACCACGGCGACCGCCGCCCCACTGGGCGGTGCGCACGCGGCGCCGTCCGTGGCCATTGCCGCCTTCTCGTCATCATCGTCGCGTGTGCGCGCTGGAGAGGAGGCGGGGGCCGGTCGCGCGGTCACCGGCCTCGGCGGGGCGGCACCAGGCGAGGAGGACCTGGACGACACCGGTGGGGATATTGCGGGCTCCCTGCGCAGCAGTGCGCGCGGCCGCCCTGACATTCTGCGGGTGCTGCTCTCCGCGATTCCACTCCGGTCGCTTGTGCAGGAGTACCAGCGCGTCCTGGCGCAACAGCTGCTGTCCAAGGCCATGGCCAACTTTGACACCACCCCCGAGGAGGAGGTGCTCGAGCGGCTCAAGTGCACCTTTGGCGAGGAGCCGCTCTCGCAGTGCGTGGTGATGGTGCGCGACATTCAAATGTCACGTCGCCTGACGCAGCAGCTGCGAGGGATGCGTGGCCTCGCGCCGGCAGTACCACTACCACCACCACCGCCGCCACCCCTCACGGCTCCCGAGGAGCTCAGCGTGGACGTGCTTTCGTTGACGGCGTGGCCCCCACTGCCGCGTGCGTCGGCCTCCTTGTCCGCGTCAGAGGCCATTGCGTCCACCTCCAGCGTCCCGTCGCCAGAGGTGTTCACGCCGCACCCCGCGCTTCAAGGCGAGATGGAGCGCGTCGCTGGGCTGTACAAGGAGCTGCGAGCGAACCGGCGCCTGGTGTGGCTGCTGCCAGAGAGCCGCGTGAAACTGGACGTTGTGCAGCGCGACCAGAGCAAAGGAGCCGGCGGCGGTGTGCCGGTCCCTGTGGAGTTCGAGGTGAGCGTGTTTGTCGGCTCCCTGGTCCTCTTCCTGCGCGAGCTCGCCGCCGGTGCGGTGGCAGGGGCCTCGGAGAGCGCGAGTGTGCCACTGGCCACGCTCGCCAGTCACGTGAAGGTCACGGTGGACCAGCTCCGGCCGCACGTTTTGATGTGGTCGCCGAAGCTGTTTGTGCTCGGCGCGGCCGGCGACACCGTGGGCCTGCAAACGAGTCTTGTGCACGGCGAGACGCTGGCGTTCGACGAGGCGGAGGAGGCGACCACGGTCAAGGAGGAGCCCCTCGGATTCGCCCCTGAGCAGCTCAAGTTGTATGAGCGCCTTCTCAAGACGATGATCAAAACACAGGGCCCCAAGTCGGCCAACGAGGTGTTCAACAGCATCAAGATTGTCGGCGGCTTCACGGGCACCTTGGCGGACGCGAAGAGGCTGCTGCAGCACTTTGTTTCTGCGAGCGTGTTGGCACTCAACGAAGCGAAGTTGTACACACTTCCGTGAGGCACGGATGCGGAAAAGCACTTCTGGAGAAAAGCAACCACAACCGGAACAGCACGCCGGTGGTTACCGTGCGACAAGTTGTCTCTCACTTTCACTTTTTTTTTGTTCTTGATTTGTGTCTGAATAGCCAGGTTACACGCAACGCAACACTGAACGAGAATAATGGGACACGCGTTGGCCCGAGTGGTGGTTGTGCGGCCCACACCATGAGCGATGTGTTCAATGTGAGTAACACATGCAGGTCTGCGAGTTAAAAAAAAAAAAAGCCTCGACAGGCAACGCGTCACATGGCGTACCATGCTGTGCACTGTCGGCTCCATCCTCCGACTCTCTCATTCCGTCTCTTCTCACGCTCTTTTCCCGTCTTTCCACTTTTCCTCCCGCTCGATCTTCTTGTGTGTGTGTGTGTGTGTGTGTGTTTTGTTCACGTCAACAGCAGTTCAATTGACAGCTCGAAAGCGAGGGAGAGAGAGAGGAACCGAAGACCGGCGTCCGACACGGGCAACTTCGACGACTGACAATGGCACTGCCTTTTGCGGCGCGGCAGCAGTTTCTGGAACGCGGCTACGCTATCGTGCCGAATGCGATCCCGGCGCCGCTGATCCAGACCATGCGCTCTGCCGTGGTGGACGCCACTCTGTCTCGGCGACGCTACTTTGGCAACCTGCCCGCCATTGACAGCTTCCTGCGCGCACAGTCCAAGTTCTCCGACCCCTTGTACGATAAGATGCGCACACAGATTGAAAAGCGACGGTACATCCTGCGATACTACCGCCAGGCGAAGCAGGACAGACGCGCACTGCGCAAGGTCGCAAAGGAGTTTCTGAACGGACGCACGCGCAACGACCTCAGCCGTGACGACCTCAGCCAGCTCAGCGAGTTGCTCGCGGCGCACGCCACAAAACCGTCCGGCCGCCGCTGCACGAGCACCATCCACAACGACGGACAAATGCTGCAGGCAATCAACCAGTACCGCGCCAACGCGTGGATGTCGAGCGACGTCATGCGCGACGTCGTCTTCACCGATCGCGAGCAGTTTGTGGAACCTCTCAGCGTCTTGGCGGAGTTTGTCGGTGGCGTCGAGAAACCTGTCGTTTTTGGCGACCTCCCCATTTTGCGCGAGGCCTTCGGCAACCCGATCGGCTACCACTGCACCGCACCGCAGATTGGTGTGCGCACGAATGCCGCTCGCGGCGCCGCCACGCCGGCCGTGACACTCCTCATCTTCACCTACCAGCCCACGGCGCTGTGCCTGCCTCCGGTCGTTCTGCAGAACTCCCACCGCTGCGTCCGCGAACAGTACATTCGCCGCGTTGCCCCGCAGAAGCTCTTCCCGGAGTTTCTTCCGCTCGAGGCGCACGTGCCGGTCCAGCTGCAGCACTTTCAGTTTGACGAAAGCGTGGTCGCGCAGTCGCTGCTGGAGACGAGCGAGTTCGCGGCGATTGGGCCTGGTACGGTCATGGTCGTGGACCCGCACCTGATGATGGGCTTCGGACCCAATCTGACGCCCCAGAACGAGGTCGTGTACCGCCTCAATGTGGTGGGGGAGGAGGCAACACCGTTTTTGAAGTCGCCGTCGTGGATTCGCGGCTGGCGCACGATGCCGCACGAGGTGAGCTTCTCCTCCCCGGTCGTGTTCCCGCCCTTGTACACCCCCGCCACAGAGCAGTGAGCCCGTCCAGGTGCAAGCACGATGCATGCGTATTTTTTTTTCATTGCTCGGTCCCTGTGCCACTGCGACGCGTTGTTCAGCTGATGCAGGGGCCGCCGTCACAGAATACACCACATAATACACAAGAGAACGGCACCACCATGAAGAACAGATGCACGCACCCGCAGAAGACGGTAAAATGAAGGAGTACATCGTACAGGCTCCGGTCGATTGCTGTGACGCACCCACCGAGGCCTTTCTCCTATTCAATGCGCAACGACGACTGTTTCTCAATTCTCTCCACCATTTTTACCACTTCTATTCCTCTCTGTCTCCTCTGTTATTGACCCCCCACGAACGCTGCCCTACTCATTGTTTTGAGATGGACGCCACTGAGTGTGACCTCAGGGGACGTACGAGTGACCAACAAGGCTAACACCAGCATCATTCGCACAGCACTTCTCCATTTCCTGTCCCGTTTGCCAATAGATAGATTCATAGAGTAGACAAGAAGAGTAAGAGTGCCTACCCATTCCGTTTTTTTTTCTTCGACTATTTTCGGTTGCCGCGTCTTTCCTTTCCTCTCCTTCTCACGTTCCCGACATCTTTGACTTGGTGATGAGTGGCTTGCCTCCTCGTCGCCCTCCCCAGGTTGATCGGAGATACTCCAGTGACACCGACACCGTCGAGGTCCTCATCGACACCGATGAGGACGAAAGCAGCCACAACAGCCACGCATCAAGCCTGGGCTCCCTGACAGAAGAGATCTCCATTGGGCAGCTCACCGAGGAGGTGAGTGCGGCCCAGCGCGAGGTCGACCACCTCTGGTTTTTGCTGCTCCGGGCGGTGTGGCACGCGGTGGTGGACCGCCGCCGAGCGCTGGCGCGTCCTGCTCGCATCGGCAGTGGCACTGGTGGTGGTGGTGGTGGTGGTCATGGCCCCCTGCAGACGCGCTCGGCTGCACGGCCTTCGCAACCGCTCTCGGTGGAGGAGAGGCGCGCGCAGGTGGAGGCCATGCGCGGTGGGCGAGCCCGGCAGGATCACTCACGGAGTCGGCTGAACGCGTCCTCGCACGGAGACCACGCGAGCCTGGTGAACACCAGTCACCATCGAGGCACGCAGAAGCCGCCCTTCCTACCACCCGCGCGCTACCCCGTGACACCGGCCCTGGACCTCGATGAGCTCCAGCGCATCCACCATCACCTTTACCGTGCCGTCAGCGCGGTGGCCGCGAGCGGCGGCCTGTCCACCACTGCCATGCGCACGCACCAGCTTCCCGGCCACAGCGTCGCCTCGGCAGGCACACCGTCTGTGCGCAGCGCCGCACTGAAGCGTGCGACGGAGAACCTGTCCATCGCGCCCGTACCGAGCCGCCCTCGGCGCACGCCGAGCCTGACCAGCGGGTCGACTCAAACCTCTCGCGCGGCAACGGAGCGCTCGCACGGGCTGCGCGCTGAACCAGCCACACACAAGGGCCTCGCCTCCAGCCTCACCCTGGTAGGGACAGCAGAGGCCTCAGAGGCACCACTGGAGTCGGTCTCGCTGCTGATCCTGCAGGTGGCGCGTCGTCGCGCGCTGGCCACGCTGTACCTGCGCCAGCTCCGCCTCGACGTGTACAGGCGGCACGCGCGGCAGGCCGAGGTGGAGCTGCGCCACGACTACTACCTGCAACGACGCATCCTCGCCGGCTGGCGGCTCTCTGCGCGGGCCAGTGCACAGCACGCCAAGGTGGTGCTCCGCGTCTGCGTGCAGGCGTGGCAGGAGGCGGTGGCAGTACAGCAGCGGGCACGGGCGGCGGTGCACCGCTATGCCCAAGGGATCCGCACCCGCACGGCGCTCTACGCCATCTACAGCACCCACCGCACGCGCCACTACTGGAGGCTGTGGCAGGACGCCTTCACGTACCACCGCGTCGAGCGCTCGCTCGCGGCGACCGCCTCGGCCTTTCAGCAGGCGCACCCGCGTGCCCAGCGGCGTCGGCGCGTCTTTCCCTTCCTGCACGAGGCACCCATCAGCCGTGCTGCCGGTGCTGGTGCGGCGCTGGTGCTGTCCGACGTGACCCCTCGGTACGCGCTGCGCTGCCTGTTTCAAGTCTGGTGCGACCGCGCGGGAAAGCGTGCGCTGCTTCGCACTGCCGACGACGCACACCGCCGCTGGCAACAGCGCCATGCTGTGCGCAGGCTGTGCGCCGTCGCGGCGGACGCCCTGCGTGCCTCGCTGGCCAACCCGCGACCCCGGGCCGCGCTCACCGAGCCGCTGCTGAACCGTGGCCTCTCTGTTCACGTCACCGTGCCAGCGCACGCTGCCGCGCTGTGGGTGTACAAGGAAACGTGCGCGTCCCGCATTGCGCAGTCGCAGCTGCTTCAACGCGCCTTTGGGCGTTGGCGGTGCCGGTCTGACGACCGCCTGGCCCACCGTTTTCACCAGACGCACCGTCGTTTTGCCGTCTTGCGGGCGTGGCTGGCCGCGACGACCCGCCACCGCCAACAGCGAGCCACCGTGCAGGTGCTGTGGCAGCGGTGGCGTGCGCGGTTCGCGGAGCGCACGGTCGGCACACGGGCGTGTCAGATGGTCTGCGAGTCGCACTTGCAGCGGCACGTGCTCCGCCAGTGGCACGCACGCACACAGGCGCGGCGGCTCGACGCGTGGCGCCTGCAGACCCGCTGCCTTCGTCACTGGTGGGAAAGGGCGGCGTTGCGCGCGGCGCTGCCCATTCTCGACCGCACGCGGTGCACGGGGCTGTTCTGGCGCTGGCGCGAGGCGGCCGAGCGGGTTCGGCACCGGCGTCTGTCCCTGGCCTTGGCGGACACGCTGCGCGAGACGGCGCTGCTCCTCGGCTGCGTGCGCGTCTGGAGCGCGCGGTGCGCTGATCGCCGTCACGGACTCACCGCGGCGGCCGTGCTCAAGGAGCTGCGCGCAGAGCGGCAAATGCAGAGGCTCTTTGCCGTCTGGAGGCGCCGCACGTTTGGCTCGACGGAGCCGTTTGCTCTCTAGTTGGTTTCTGCACGTCTTGGCCAGACAGTCAGGCAGACACGGTGCTGTCTTTGCCTCGTGCTCCATAGGTCACATGTCTCAAAAACAATCTCAACAACAAAAGTATGCACATCCTTCACCTTTTCGCGCATGCACCTGCGGGACACACGCACACACACACACATTGCCTGTCATTGAACCCAACGCACACGTGTCATCTTGACACAGCCCTCTTAGCGACCCCACCACACCGCGGTGTGCGCCTCAGTTCTTTTACTTCTACTGATTTCCCCTCAGCCCACCTTCCTTTCCCTTGCTTCTCTCTTTCTCACTTTCCGTTTTGACTCGCCGCGCTTTTTTTTTTTTTGTTGTTGCTCTTCTCTTCTCTCAAGGCTGCAAACTGAATTCGACGTTACCCAACAAGAATCAGAACGCCAAGCTGCTTCAAAGCACCCATCGTATTCCTTTCTCCTTCATACAAGTACATATTTATATCTCTTCCAGCGTAGTCCTCCCCTCCGTCACACCACGAGAGGTGAAGAGCAACGGCATCCACACACAACACACAACACAATACCCCCCCCCCCCACTTTTTACCCACCAGCACACACATTCGCATCTTTGCCATCAGTCGACACGTAATTTAGGAGAGCCCGCACTCCGTCTTTCTCATGTCACGCTCTCCTCTGTCACAGGCTAGGCAGGAGGCGGCGCTCCAGGGCGAGCTCGAGCGCGTGATCATGACTGTCGAGGAGTACGCCGACCGTCTCGAGGTGGTGGACGCCGAGCTGCAGGTCATCGAGGAGGCGAACGAGGCCGACGACGCAACGAACCAGATTGCCGAGTACGAGCAGTCCATGAACGCCGCCGGCGACGACCTCCCCGCTGAAGACGTGCTGGACCACGTCATTCGCCTGGAGAACCAGCTCAAGATTGCCCAGCGGCGCAACCAGCTCATGAGCCGCGAGACGGCGAACCAGCGCCGGCACCTGGAGTCGCGCCGCAAGGTGCTGCTGCAGCTGGAGGCCGACACGGCGGTGGTGGAGCGCGTCACGGGCTGGCACGACGAGGCCGCGGACATTGACTTCCAGGGCATCAAACGCATGAACGAGGACATGCGCGTCATGAAGCTCTCCGAGGAGAAGGTCCGCCAGGAGCTCAAGGCCGAGAAGCCGCTGATCCGGCGCCTGGAGTCCACCGTGCTGAGCCTCCGCCAGGAGCTTGACTCGTTCAAGGAGCAGGAGGCCCTGCTCAACCTGCGCCACAACGACGTGCTGGTGAAGCAGCGCGAGTGCCGCGAGGTTGAGGCCAAGCTCGCGCGTTTCCGCAAGGCGGACGAGAACATGGAGCGCGCGCTGGTGCAGCTCGAGGACAAGACCAACGCCGTCGAGAGCAGCGTGGCGTACATGGAGAGCGACAAGGACTTCCTGCGCGAGGCCGTGGCGGAGATGAAGCTCGTGACGCGCCGCCAGGACACCGTTATCAAGGCGCAGCTGGCGCGCCAGCAGCAGCTCCAAAGCCGCCTCGACGTGGTGCTCAAGTCCCTGCGAGAGATGAAGCTCGCCAAGGAGTTTGAGCGCAATGCGGCCAAGTCGGCGCTCGTGCCGTCCGCCTCCCGCGAGGAGCCCGAGGACGTGGAGCAGATTTTGCCCGCCGCCGAGACAATTCCCATTGACACCCACCGCCTGCTCTACAAGAACAACGAGATGATGCGAACGAACGTGGCCCGCAAGAACATGCTCGTCCTCGAGAAGGAGAGCGCCATCCAGGCCCTTGAGGCGAAGCTAGAGACGTACGTCGCCAGCCACAACGAGGCGGCCGACCAGAAGGACACCGCCGCCGGACCCAAGGGTGCAGAGCTGACGGGTGTAATTCACGACATTGAGTCTCAGCAGGCACAGCACGCCGAGGAGCTGGCGGCCCTTGAAAGCGAGAACCGCACGCTCCGCCTAGAGGTGCGCCAGCGGGCCCAAAAGGCCGCCGCCGCCAGCCGCGGAAGCCGCCGGTCAACAGTCACGTCTACCAAGTAGGCCCGCCGCGCCGCTCTGCCGTTCACCCTAAGAAGGAGACAAAGAACCCACTAAAATGACCGGACGAACGAACAAACAGAAGAGGAAGCGAAGAGTGACCGCCCCCCTCCCATTCCTGCACGCGTATAACGCACTCACTGGTATATCAAAAATGGAGGGGGGGGGGGGGGAGGAAAAGAAGAAACCCGCACGCACGCACAGGCACGCGAGAACAACGCAAAGACAATGGGAAGCAAGCTAAAAAAAAAAACACCCAGAGGAACGATACCCTACTCAGCGCAAATGACTAGATGCTTGAAAAATAAAAATAAACAGGTACTCATTCTGTGTGTTCCACCTTTCACGTTGTGTTGTTGTTGTTTTGTTTTGCTCCCGTATTACTGTTTGTCTCGCATTCTTGACAAAGCTCGTGTCTTCACGAGTTTACTGTTGTCGTCTGCCGTGTGCCTCTCTCTTTTGTTTTCTTCTTTTTGATGTTCTTGCTGCCACTCTCTCACTCTCTCTGACTCTCTCTCTCGTTCGTTTGGATTTGTCGGCTGTGTTGCTCATTTTTATGTTTCTTTGTTCCCATTCCGCCGCCTTTCGACACCGTGTTCGACGTCTTTCAAAGCCAACAACAATCACAAAAAAGCATGCAATCAAATGTGCACCAAAAATATCTCCTCTATCGACGGACAACAAAAAATGTGCGACCAAGCGAGGTGCAAGGAGCTTGCACCAAAAAAAGCAACTTGACTCGCAACATTGCCGTTATCGTGCATGGCATCCATCCACACACGCACACACACACACACACACACAGACAGGCACACATGTGTGGACATTCATTGCCGACGTGCGTTCTCCTTTGCTCCTGCATCAGACACGCTATTTATTTTTGTTCGTCCGCGTGCGAACTTGGCACCAACACTTTTCGTGTAGATTTCCTGCCCATCTTATTCCCCCTCCTCGAACTTCTCTCCCTCCCCACTCTGTGGCGCTCTTGCACAAGTCCGTTCTCTTGATACACGCCCCCTCAAGACAAGGGTATTTTGCTGGACCCGCGCTCCATGCCAAGTTGGTGGCCGCTTTCCGGCAAGGCCGACAATGGCACCGTTGGGCACAGCAATGGCACCGTGCCCATGATTGGCAGCAGCTCCGATATGGAGTCTTTTCGTCGCGTCAACGACGGTACGTGGGACGACAGCAAGGAAAACATGCGTGGTATTGGCGCGCACCAGACGGACGGGCTCTTGTCGAAGCGCAAGACGCTGGACAAGGGCGATATTCGTGCCTCGGTCATGGACACGGACTCGGTGGACGCGTTGTTGGAGCGCTTTTCGACGGAATTCAAACAGGCCGACGCGCACATGAAGGATCGCGCGCAGCGCAAGAAGCCCTTCCAGCTCTACGACTACGACGGCGACGCGCGCTTTCAGCAGTGGAAGAAGGACCAGGAGGGGGTCCGCGAAACCTTGAAGATCCACTGGATCGATACCATGATTGACCGCCCGACCAGCGGCGTCGTCTACCTGCTCCGCCTTTTCACCACAGCCGGTCTCTTCTACGGCATGGGCCGCACCGCGTACCTGTACCGCACCATGGACAAGGTGTACGCCAAGCTGAACGGCGTGTCGCTCGGCCGCATCGCCTTCAACGAGATCACGTCGAGTGTGGCCAAGGGCGGTGGTCTGGCGCTCGCGGCCGCGGCGGGTCTTGTCGCGGGCGACACTGTGGCGACGCTGGTGACGCTGGCCGTGACGGGGGACATTGCGCGGCCTGAGCGACACTGGGGCAACGTGGCCGCCAGCGGGGCCATGGCCGGCTTCTTCACGGGCGCCACCTTTGCCCTGATGCACGCCTCGCTGCTCTCGCCGTGGGGAATGAAGATGGCCACACTGGGGTTCACCGCGGTGGGTGGCGCGGCTGGCCTTATTCTCGGCTACTGCGTCTACCGGCCTTTTGCGGCCACGCGCGAGCACGCGCTGTACGATCCTTACTGGCGTCCGTGGCACATGCGCGTTCGTCGCGACGAGGGCCCGTCACTGATTCGCGGCAAGTTTGTCTGACACAGCAACATCAACTCTGTGTTATCCTTTTTTTTTTGTTGTTGTTGCTGTTGTCTCTTTCTTCTGCATCTGCCGACTGTTCTTCTTGTACTGTGATCTTTTTTTTTCTGAGTGTGTGCGCATGTCTGCATTTGGTTTTGTTTCTTCTTCTTCTCAACTGTGCGTTCTCGTGCAGAGCCGTCTGTTACGCCGCGCTTTGCTGGTCGAGAATTCCTTTCACAAATACCTAACTGTCCTTGAACCCTTACCAAGAACAAAACATACGCGAAATCAAAAGAGCAAGAAGCACCATTCGCGTGAGAGCGCGATCTTTGAATGACCTACCCAATACAAGGTCAGAGTTCCAACCTGTGCTTTTACCTGTTGTTAGTCTTGATGATTTCCTAGTCAGGTCACGCCACAGGCATGCTTGGCAAGAGTAGGAACCGTTCTCCTAGTTGACATGGCTCACATTCGCGCTTCCCTATTTCCCCACTTCTTTCCCCGTTCTTTCTCTGTTTTTTTTTTTTCCTTTCTTCCCTGCACCTCTGCGACAGCAATTCCACGACTGCACAACGCAAGTCAAAAACGGAAAAGTACGCCTGAAAATAGAAGACGAAAGAGAACGCGACAACACCACACTGTGACTATTTCCTCGTGTTTTCCCACACGTAGACAGAGTACCACATTCACACTTTTTGTTCTGTAGCTCACCGACAGACACACACTGCGGTATCACACAAATGAACGTTCTTTTCGATATCGCCAGCACCGAGAAGGGCCTGGACAACGCCATGTCGGTTCTTCAGTTCACCACCCTCTCTCTGGTGCACCCTGCGCGCCAGGCAGGCCACGCGGCGCTGTCCAAGTCGCTCGCGAACGCGTCCCAGGTGGCGGACAGCTATCGTGCGGTCACGCGTTTCTCACTGTTGCTCGAGGCTCTGTCACCGACGGCACTGGCCGCGCTGAAGAAGTCCGGCCGATACCCAATGATCCGCTCTCTGGACCTGGTGAACCACGCCATTCTCGTCGCCTACTGCCTCTTTGAGCACCTGGCCGTGCTCGGCGGGTTTGACGTACTGCCCAAGTCGCTCGTCCGTCTGGACGGGTGCGCGGTGGTGTGCTGGTTTTATAACCTCCTTCTCGACTCTGTGCGCGCGACCAGCCTCCTCCTGTTCGGCACACCGACCGGCAGCCTGTCGTTCAAGGAGCGCAGGCGAGAATGCCTCAACCTGGTCCACTCGCTGTGCTTCTTGGTCTTCTCCCTGACCTGCATTCCACAAGGTGGCCCGTGCCTGCTCGACCCCGCCAGGACGTGTGCGGATGGCGGCGCCGCAGCGGGTGTCCTCGTTGCGATGGATCGCGCTATCCGTCTCGTGGCACCGAGCAGGCTCGTGCTTGGCAGTACCACGCGCGGTATTCTGGGTCTCGTGGGCACCATCGTCACATTTCTGTAAGGTAGAAAAGAAAGAAAGAAAAGAGAAGGATAATTGCGGTGCTATATGATGAACAGCACAAGCAACAGACGAAAAACAAACAAATACGCATGTACTGTTGCTTTATCCATGTACGCAGATTCACTAAGACAAACACACACAAACACACTGGGCAGAGTATGGGACTCATTTATTTCAAGGGCACACGAGCCTCCTGCGCGAGGCATCCGATTTTTATTGTTGACCACACGTGTTTCGTTCCCCCTCCCCTCTTGTTTCCCACGCTTTTGTTTCCTTTTTTCCCCCTTTTCATTATACACGTGTGTTTGGCGTGTTTCTTCCCTAATTTATTTTTCTTCTGTTCATCAGCACCTCCTCCTTCTTATTGCTCATCTACCTCTATCACGACACACGGGCTGTCTCCCTTTTCCCTTTTCCCTTTTCCCTTTGTTTGCTTTTGTACTCCCACTCTGTCCTGTCCCCTCAGATCGAACATCTAAGACGCAGATTCACGTCTCCGTCATGTGTTCATGTTGCCGTGAAGCTTGGCTGCCATCCTTGTGACTCTCTCTCGCTCTGCCTCCTCAACTGCTTTTTTTTTTGAGCGCACGCCCCTCTCTCAATTGCGGTCTCGTTGCGCTTGAGGACACAACAAGAGCACCAAACCAAGGCTCGAAAGTAAGCATAATGATTCGAAGCAAGCTGGTAGAAAGTCAACAACAGCGGCAACGAAGGGAGCGGAGGACTGAGTGCCACTCGAGTACAATTCCAAGGCAGAATACGAAGTATCTTCTGTTTGTTTGGTTTTCTTCCCACCTTTTTTTTTCATATTTTTACTTGTTTTTTTCTTTTAGTTTATCCCTCTTTGTTTTGTTGCTCACGTGCCTACAGCCTTGCGCGCGCTGCACATTGCACGGTGACTTTTTTTATTTTCTTTGCCGCAGCTGTGACGGATTGTGTACATCAGATTTTTAGAACAGAGAAACAGAACAAATATGCATATTTCATACCCTCAGCACCAAGGGCGGGAACTGCACGGGTGCCCTGCGATTCCCACCCGACAACACAGCGAGCACCTCGCTAACAAAGCACCCGACACTGCACCACACTTCCCGCGTGCGTTTCTTCCCTCACTGGGCATTATTCTCTTTCTTTTCTCTCTCTCTCAACCACACTTTCCTTCACTCTAACTCTACGCCACTTTTGCACACCTCTTCATCACACACACACACACACACACACGAAAGTATATCACCACGTTCTAGCAACCAAGTTCTATTCATCTCACTACATCAAAACCAGCTGTGTCCTACTATCACACACACAACAAACACCAAAAAAAACTTTTAACGACAATGTGCGATTGCCTCAACACGTTCCTCATGCAGACCTGGCAGCGCGATAAGGTGATGCAGGTCGCCCAGTTCCTGCCTCTCGCCCTGTACGGCCCCGTCGCCAGCGCTGGCTGCCCGGCCCTGAGCAAGTCCCTGCAGAACCTGTCCGGCATGGCCGATGCCTACCGTGCGGTGACGCGTCTCTCGCTCATCTTGAACGCGCTCTCGAAGCCCACCCTCGAGTCCCTCCGCAAGAGCCACGGCGACGCCGTCCTCGACCGCGTGGACCAGCTGAGCCACTTCTTCCACATTGGCCACCGTGTCTTCGAGGACACCGCCGTGCTCTCCAGCCACGGCGTGTACCCGAGCAGCCTCGGCCGCGTCGGTGCCTGCGGTGTGGTGTGCTGGTTCTACACGCTAGTCCTCGGCATCATCCGTCAGGTCTACGTGCTGTCCAAGTCCAACCCGTCCGAGGAGGACAAGAAGAAGGGCCAGATCAACCTGCTCAAGCTCAGCTGCTTCTTTGTCTTCGCCCTGACCTGCATGCCCAAGGACGGCCCTCAGCTTCTCGCGGACGTGTCCGGCCCTCTGGTGCCGCTGCACAAGGTCCTCAGCTGCATCGCCCCCAAGCAGCTGCCGCTCAGCGACACCATCCGTGGCTCCCTCGGCTTCGTGGCCGCCGTGTGCGATTTCTACTAGAGACGCTCACGGAAGCCCCGAGAACGTCGCGCGCAAACGCGGCCAGGGCCACCGCCGTCGTGTGAACTCCAGACGCCGCCGGCTGTTTGTGTGACCGGTACTTTTTCTGGACGGCAATGCGCCACAAGGGAAACCAATTTGTCAAACTCAATTTTTCTTTGTAATCGTTCTCTTCTTGTTTTCGCACCTCTTTCCCTCACACATCAAAAATAAAAAATAAACTGCAAACAAACCCAAAAGCATACACAAAAAGCAGGGTTAAACACCGTTTGCAGCCTATACGCGAGACAGGCGGCGAAACTGGTTCGGGTTCCTCCTGTACTAGTTGCACGTGTTCTTCGCACTGTGGCGGTGCAAGCGTGTGTGCGACCGAAGACGAAATAGAAAACTCAAAATGAATAACGCTGAGCAGAAGCAAAACAAGCAAAAAAAGATCTCTGTCGTTGTTGTCTCGTCTGCTTGCTTCTGAACGCCAAAATTTTATCTGTTCTAACAACAACAACAAAAAATCTACATGCAGATTTATTTCCTTGGCTCGATTTATCACCCACCACACGGTGACGACGCCACGTCAAAAGACTCCTCAGAAAAAAAAAACGCCCTTAGTTTCTTCGTTTTGTTCTCTTCTTTTTTTTTTCTCCGCCATTTGCAGTCCCTGAACGTATTCGCATTGCGGTGTCTCCGGCGAACACTGGATAGCGCGGGCCTACATGGTCGACCCCAAATCAACACATGCCAGTATCTGAAAGAAGGAAAACGAAGCTGACGACGTACAAGAAAGACACCAATAAGCAGACGTTGTGTGCTGTCATTTTTCTCTCGACGCACTGTGGTGAAACGGCGCTACTGCAGGACACTTGTGCAGCACCATTTCCGCCCACCTTCCTGTCTGTATGTCTGATTGTGTTCGTTTGTCTGGACCCTTTTCTTTCGTGACGTCCCTTTCCCTCTCTTGTTGACATGTCTGTCTGGTGTATCATCTCTCCTCATTTCCCTGTCTACGTTCCCCCCTCCCGTCCCCCATTTCTGGGCCCTTGTCTGCAGCCTCAACGTAGTATCAAGTCAGTTCCCTTACACAATTTCATTTCTCTCCCCCCGTCGTACCTGTAGGTCGTGAATCAGCCCTCACAAAGGAGCCACATACTTTCAACGATCCAAACATGGCGGATAGCAACCAGAAGATGAACAAGGCCTTCGAGGCCTTCAACACGTACATCGCGAGCGTGTCCAACCGCGACCGTGTGACGTCGCTGTTTCAGTTCATGGGCATGGTGCTGGCCACGCCCGCGGACTGCGCGGGCCACAAGCAGCTCGCGCACAACTGCCGCATGATTACGGAGATTGCGTCCACGTACCGTTGCGTGACCCGCTTTTCCCAGTGGTTCGTCGTGCTCCCCATCCTGAACCCCCTCAACTGGAAGGCGTCGCTCAAGGCGAGCGTCACCCCCCTCGCTGGCATCCTGAAGATTGTCTACACCGCCTTCTTCACCGTCTTCCTCTTCTCCGAGGAGCAGCGCCTGTTCGCCAAGCACAAGATGGCGTCCATGGCCCTTGCGGACAAGCTGAACCGCGTGCGCTTTGTGTGCGTCTTCTACTCCAACCTGTTCCGCACCATCCACAACTACATTGTCCTCAAGGAGTCCAAGTTCAACGAGGCCAAGGACGGCCACGATGCCGCCAAGGTCCGCAAGAACCAGATGAACAAGAACAACTTGATGGATGGCGTGCTTCAGACCATGTTCGCCTACACGCTGCTCAAGTCCTCCGTGCCCGCCGGCATCACCAACCTGGTGCCCGCCCTCAAGTCCGGCTCCGCCGTCGACATCTTTACCGCCCTCGCCCCTCCGGTGTTCATCGTCCCCACGTCCCCCCAGGGTGTGCTTGGTATTGTGGCCACCATTCCCGCCTTTCAGAACAGCCTGTTGTAAGCTGTGAATCAAAAGACAGAGGGAGAGACGAAGAACAGAGCGTGGGCTTGCACGCAGAGGAGAAAACGAACAATAAAGAACAACACGTCGATTTGATGTCAACCGCGGGCGCGGGCGAAAGTGTGTGCGTGCGTGTTGCACGCATGCGCAGTCTGCACGAGTTGTGGTACAATCGCAGCACCTGCTGAAAACAGAGCTTTCTACCAGCAAAGCAAAACGAATACTCCCTGTTTTCTTCTCTTTTTTTTCTGTGTGGCGTTGTGCTTGCAAGCAAGCGCGGTTTCTGCCACCCCCAAAAACACACACGCACATGCACACACACACACACACACACTAACGGTGACTGCTTGCTGATGCGACAATTCTAGCAGAAACAAAGCTGTGCTTTCTTTTTTTCTTTTCTTTTGTTTGTTCTCCTTCTTGTGGTGTAGGTCGACACGAGTGGTTCTTTTTTTCTTTTCTTTTTTGTTAAGTCTGTTTCTTCTTGTTCCTTCTTCTCTTCCTCCACGGGAATTATCCACCAGTGACTAGTTTCTTTTTGTTCGTTTTTTTATCGGACCAACACTCACCTTTTTTTTTCTCTTCCTCTTTTCCTCTCCTCGCTTTTGTCCTGACGTAAACGCCAGTACGAATGAGCCATTTACCTGCCTCTTTTTTCTTCTTTTAACTCGCTAAGACACCGTGGTGGCTCGCATCCTTTGACGTGTCTGTAAAAGAATGAGAGTGTGGGGCAAGAAAAAAAAAAGAAAAAGAACGAAATCCGAGAACGTGCAGCTTTTACTTGAAAACTGGTGTTCATCGGTGTTTCCTCTTTGTTTCTCCTGTTGCTCTTGTCGTGAGTCATTGAGCACTAGCGCGTTTTAAGCAAACACACACACACACACGAACACGAACGACAACACCCCATGGGCGAATAAAAGGAGGCCTTTCAGAAAAGTAATAGTGTAATGGGTTGGTGCCCCTTAACGGTTGTACCCGTTGAGTTCACCCGGTGAGCTCCTCCAGTGGAAAGATGGACGAGCGCGTAGCACGTCTTGGCTATTGTGCACACACTTGACGCCATTTGCCGTGCTGTGCAGGAAAGCAGTCTGCCGACGATCCTACGCGTCAAGTCATACACACACACGGCTCCCCTCTTTTTGATAGAATATCTTCACCACGCCCATCTGCCCCC